>UXSR01005315.1:40682-91089 GCA_900604375.1 Mesocestoides corti | reverse complement strand
TGAAATCATATTGTCGTGGATCTTGAAGCCCCTTTCATGGCAATTAATTGCTTGGACACAGATATGTTACGCAGATGTCCTCAAATGAATAAGAGGAAAAAACTACGACCATATTATCTTTAATTCGATAACTTAGTCCCATTGTGATGCGTCAACATGAATCAAGGTGGCATGCGCATTTAGTCCACGTTATTATTTGGCTATATACGTGAATGTGTGCCTGATAATTCCATGAGGGAAGATCAATGACTAAAGGCCACGTTCACCCAGATGAAGGCGCCGAATCTTGGTGGTTGTCGAGCTTAAATGGAATTAATTGCCCATAGGGACATGAACGAATGGGACTTGGAACACAGGATAGGTCCATCAATAATATGCCCCTCTGGACCACAGACTACCAGATGGCAAAGCGTGGATGTGCTCACCGAAGGGGTTATCGTTTGTGGGGACAACTGTCTAAGCTGGGTGATAATAATTTTCAGTTTATATATGTTTGGTGTTGGCTGACTTTATGAGATCAAACATTAAAACGTAAATAAGAAATTCACCATTCACGTGAGCCCCTAAGTTTTGGTAACCCCCCAATAAAAGTCTAGTAGATAGGGCGGTCACTTCATGTGTTGAAGACTTTGCACAAATGTCACTAAAGGTCAAGTGCAATTACGAACTCGCAGAGGACCAGCAAATCTGTAAAACACCCTGGTAAATAAAAAAATAGATGATCGTTAGTTTAACGGTAGCTAATAATTGCTACTGGCAACCATGTAAGGGTGATGATCTCAAAGATGCGAACAACATTACTTAAATCGTCATGATCAACATTTTACAACATGCCCAATTGTTCGCCAATTTGTCGTGATGAATTTGCATGTTCCATCTAAGAAATACCATTGTTAAACAGTGCAAAAGAAGTTTTCATGGCTGATAAGATGCATCACCACAGAACATTTATTGGTTAAAACCAATGTGATTTTAAAGCGAGCCATTTTTGTTCATCTCAAGGTAAGGCCCTTCATCGGCGTCCTAGTCCGCCTTCAAGCGCGCAGGTCGAATTTGTCGTCTTACTGTGTATTAGCTGTAAATAGGGTCCCTGCGGTCTTTGTGTGTACATTTTTTACACCTTTTTAAATCAAAATGAATTCTTCGGAGTCGCTGGGATCGTCAGACCACACTGTGTTTATGGCTTTGGTCCCTGTGCTGGTTCAATGCTTCGGCTTGATTATTCTTGGATTCGTGGCAGGACAGTTTAAGCTTCTAACCGGAGCACAAGTAAAGGGTTTGGGTGTTTACGTGACAACGTTTGCATTGCCGGCAATTTTCTTCACCGTAAGTTCTGCAAGAAACTGCATTTACTAAAATGACATGCATTTGCTTTGCTTAAATGCGACGTTTAGTTCATAAGTCAGTGACACCAATTTCCTGACGTATTTCTAATCTTTACTTGTTGTGTGAATCTGACACTACATCCCCCATGGCAGTTGCTAACAGATAAGGCACCATAAATAGTATTATTAAGCGTCAGAGATTAATGATTTCTTGTGCTGAAAGGACTGTGGTAAGTCCACTAAATTAGTTTTCATAAAGCATAATATGCGCCGATTGTTATATATAAGCGGACAGTTGTGAGCGCTTGCAAGCTACTTAACCCATGTTATGAAATGTTGAATGGGGCCGTTAGTGTGGACTAATTTTAAAAATGGCCTGGTGTGGTGGTAGAAGTCGAATCAAAACTGGAATCTGTGTTGTTGACTACATTTGTATTCTAAGATTTTTTTCTGTGTAAATCATTAAACAAATTCATATGCCTCAGTTTTCGGCCTTGTTCCTGTATGCGCAGTTGTGTTAAGGTCCACAAACATGTGCCTATTTTTAAAAATATGCGAATAGGAAGCTTTCTCTTCAAATAGTTTGTGTAGTGATCCGGCACCATTTTATGTAAAACCCAGAAAAAAAGTCCACCTCATAATGGCCTCAAAAATACAGGAATATCTACGTTTTCTGCCTCAAATTTGTCCTCAGTTTTTATCATGGTAATGCTTTCCAGGTCGTGATAAATCAATATTCTCCCATTAGTAGCTCCTACATTGGTTTCATTGAAGCTATCATTTTACCTGCTATAGGTTATGGTTACGATCGACTTTTCAGATGTTGACTGGAATGTTGTTCTCGCCGTGTCTCTCGGTAAATTAGCTATCTTCCTTTTCTCCATGGGAATTGTTCTCGTAATTTCTCGAGGCAGGTCCATTGGGTTGGCAGGAATTTTGGCAATTTTCACCTCTCAATCAAACGATGTTGCCCTAGCCTATCCAGTGCGTAAGTGTTTTGCCGCAAACTTGCTAATGCAAAGTCAAGGCTTGCCGCACATTATTTTAAAAACGGACACTTTGATACCTGTCAATATTTCATGTTTTTTTTTTCTAGTCAGACTTCTGTACCCGGATCTAGCATCCTACATCTACCTCTTTGCACCGGCTCAACTGGTCATTTTGAATCCTTTTGCCTACTTTGCATTGGAATGGCATAGAACACAGGAGAAAGCAGCGGTCCATTCGGTAATGGCTTTGGATGATCAGCCCTCGCATCATATCACGCCGAAATTTCCCTTCAAGAGGATATTAAAGGCAGGTTTTTCAAATCAACTTTACCGTTCCTCAATGTCAGGCGTGCACTCTAGTTGTTTTTTAAATGCCTTTTTCGTCTACCTATTTACACGCTCGTGTAATGCGTTGCATAACTTCACAAGCTCTTATTTAGATGTAGATCTAACTATTTTTTTGTGTGCAAAAACGCAGCAAACTCCCTGTCGTATAGAATGCTCACACAAGTATTAAATAGTCTTTGAAGAAATCCACATTTCCGTCTAAACAGAATCTTGAAATCTCGTATCAGTTATTACTTTAATGATTGTTTGCACACGTTTTCAGCACTATTGTCAAGTTTATTTAAATGGAGTTGTCTACGTCCAGTTGTAATGATCACTTCAACTTCGTGCTGACTATAACTACATGGGATACACTAAAAACTATTGCGTCCGTTTTGACACGCCGGCTCTAATGGGATTTACATCGGTACTCTTATTTGCCACTGATTATTTGATTTGGGTTGCAATACGCGTGTATCATTCGAGAGTTAATTGTGTATAACTTGTACTATTTGAGTTGGTTGAAAATCGCCTTTGGACGTAAACACGGAAACCGCAGGTACAAATTTATCAATCTTCTATGTTGGGTTGATTTCTTATCTTAAAGTTATTGAGAACATCTCGAATATGCGTTGTGGACAAGAGACGGCAATGGCAAATTCCCTGAAATCACAAAATGTAATGCTGATTTAACTCAAGAAGATGTGGCGTGCACGCCTCAGTGAAGTGTGTTCGCAAAATGGAGGGGTTGTCGTGAAAAATGAAGAAACAATGAGTCATCATTGTGGTATGGATTACGACTGTCCTCAAATGCCCTGTATCACCCGTCTTAACTGCGCTATCCTTTTAAACTTGCCCAGATGTAGAGGCAGAGAACACATTTTCGTGGATCGAAAAGTGTGCATTTGATTTTTTTAGGTGTTCCGACACGTGATCTCGAATCCGCTCTTTTTCATGACAGCTATCGGGGTGTTTTTCAATTTTCTTCTCAAGCACAAACTACCCAGCATAGTGGAGGGTTTTTTCAAGGATTTGGGTGAGTTGGCGCTTCGGCCATGTTCTCTTCCTGAAACTGAGGCATTTTAATATTTAATCAGCGGCAACGGCCTATCCATTTCCCTCTTAAACGTTAGCACTGAGTTGTAAATCTTACTACGCGTGTTTCATTGAATTCAATTTTTTCCCGAAATGAGTCACTTTTTTCCTTTAAATTTGACCTAGGGTTTTCACTGATTTGAACACACGTTTTGTTTATCTTAGGGGCGTCGTTTAGTGCCACAGCCCTGTTCTACCTCGGTTTCAGCATGGTTGGAAAGTTGAGCGCCATTGACCGTCGTGGAGTCTACACGCTTGTCTTCATTCTGATAGGCAAGGTGTAAGTCTGTCTTCTTCCGTTCTTCCATGTCTTTCACCAACTTGCAAAACAGTACCCTCGTTTTCCTGTAACTGAATTTCTCATTTACGAGGATAACGTTTCCCGAAAAGGATTGTCGTGACAACAAGTCGATTTACCACTGTTGTTTTAACAACTGTTTCCTGTGATATACCTGCGTTTGCTTTATTCACAAATACAGTCAATGTCTCACGAACAGGCTGTAGGTATTTTCTTATCTAAGACTGCCCGTAGATACAAACTAATCGAGAGTTTAAAATGCTTAAAACTGAAGTACGACAATGCGAGCGTGGCAGTGTGCATTGTAGGTCACGATTACGCAGGTTTCTAGGGAGAAGATGCGCCAACCAGGCAACACCCAGCGCCTTTGTAGCGCACACCTGTCTCGGCATTCACCAAACTTCACAATGACTAATATCTTCCATTATTGAGAATTGAAGCAAAGCTGTGTTTGCTTAGGCGTGCGTCACTCAGGCAGTATTTCACGAAATGTGCGCTCAAATCCCTGTTTTCTTCGTTTAGCTGACAAAGCGCATAGTTCATCTACCTCGCGTTTTCCGCCCCTTGTTCAACTACGGGTGTTCCCTTAGCCAAGCTTGGCTTGTTTTTACTTATTTAACACTGACAGGAAGCCAGCACAAAGACACCAACACAATCATTAACATGGCTATTGTTTTGCCTAAATTTCTGTCTACTCCTCTTCCAAGTGTTGCAGCTGATGTTGCAACCCTTACAGATTTTTTCTATTTTCATCCTTCGCGCAAGCATGGTTGGCTTCAGCATTTTATATGTGTCTAAAAATCTTACTTTGTTGTTGAGACTCATTGTCA
Source organism: Mesocestoides corti (assembly GCA_900604375.1). Taxonomy (NCBI): domain Eukaryota; kingdom Metazoa; phylum Platyhelminthes; class Cestoda; order Cyclophyllidea; family Mesocestoididae; genus Mesocestoides; species Mesocestoides corti. The sequence continues at coordinate 86,225 of UXSR01005315.1, read as the reverse complement.
ATCGCCTTGACACCTGGTCACGCTCACTTGAATTCACTGCATCTGCCATTTTGACACACCCCTCTGTACAATGCACTCAACACCACCTATGTAACCGTTGCATTTTCTCTCAAAAAACTGTCTTCTTGCGATCAGCTTTACATTGCTTAAATGTGTGGCTTTGACTACATTAGATTATGCACTGAAACGCCACCCGCTGAATCTCCCTCTCTTTGATCTTCTACGCCACACAAACCAATTGACCTAGAATGTGTCTCGTTGGTGTGTGTGCGATCCAGGCAATTGAGTGCTTTGTCGTTGTTTTTAAAGGCTCATCTCGCCTTTCATAACCCGCGAAATCGCGGTTCTCCTGTTGGCCCATCAGCCTCTCAATTCGTCGGTCCCGAAGTCGAGTTTTGCCTTCCTCTACGCAGCAGCTCCGACCGCCCCTCCCGTCTTCCTCTTCTCTGCCAAATTTGGCATAATTCCTGAAGTGGTGCGTGTCCCTTCCGCAAGTGCACTCTCAGTTCATGCATGCACCGCTGCAGACACTCGTTCTGCCTCTTGAGCAGCCTCTCTGGCGCACCCAAGTGTAAAGCGATGGCGTGAAGCAGGTCATAGTGCCTCAAGTAGTGTGCTGTAGGGAAAATAATCTAATAATTGGTTTTGAACTCATTTGCTTGCATTGCCACTAAGAATGCCTACATGGCTTTTAACCAAGCATTATTTTGTGGCAAAAATCGGCGTCAGTGTGTGTGTGTGTGCTTCGTGGAAGGTCTCCATGCGTTTGTGTGTGGAGGGGTTTTAGATAAGTCTGACCAATAACCTCTTTACTATCGTCTCTCTGACGACTGCATCGTGTTTGAACAGTTTGCAATCTTTTACACCATTACACAGCGTTTGTTTTAAGATTGGCGCCGGACTGGTCATCGGGACTTTCCTCTACGCACCCATCATGTTCATTTTTGCTGGAATGGCGACTCTGGTTAACGTGGATCCAGGTCTCTACGACAACACCCTTGAACGCGCCGCCATCTGCCTGTCGTGGGCCAGCCTTCTTTGCTGCGTAAGTCGCCTGCCGTTTCCCAGAGTGTGGTTTGCTTGCTTTGCCAGAATCCACAAACGATTTTCACTAACCCAAGGCGCCTCCAATGCCTCTCGTGAGGCATCGATTTTAACCACCGAATATAGCCCTTTCTCCACACCATCGAGATATTCTACTCTGGAAGTTTGTCGATGGCAAGCTTTTGGTGGAACTTCATACACCTTACCGACCTCGTCATAGTGAGGGTCTCCAAAGTGCTCTGGGTAAATTGGGCTACAGAAACTAGTGTAGCGGATCTTATGAACATTTGCAAAAACGCCTGAGTCTGGTACGATTGTCAGTGTCATTCTTGAGGGCAGGAGTTTTGTGGTCGACCAAATACTGAACGACCACTTTGTCATTCGCCTGTGTAATCGAACACATTCAGCTTCTTTTTTTCCCTTGCCACTGTTGTCTTGCCATGTCCACACCCGTTTCTCGGTTTTACCCAACAGACTTGGACGCTGACAATCCTCATCGTGACGAAGAAGGCCCAGAAGATGCCCTATCGGGTCCTCGTCTGTCTCATGGTCTCCGTGCTGACCTTCTGTTTTAGTGTCGCAATAGGCTCCATATGGGAACCTTGGACGTGGGGTAGGTAATTCTGTTGTCTTCGCCTTTACCTTCGTCAAGCACCACAAGTTACAATTATCAATGCCGAGTAAACAAACCAACCAGCTGAGCCTTGGCCTCTTTCCTAATCAGTGGGGTTGTAATAAATAAATTTAATCTCTATCAATTTCATGTACGTTTAAGGAGAGGTTACAAGCAGTCTAGAGGCGGTTAGACACTTTGAAGGCCTGGAGGTGTTGTAATCACACATTTTTTTCAAGGTCGAGCACAGTCCCTGCTAATCTACCTGCTTCCACACACCACTCACCTGTAATCGCAGCGTGGTCTGTAACTAAATCATCATTTTCAATTTCATGGTCTTGTCTTCTAATCATTAACACTGGGTTCCACTACTGGTCACCTGACACAATAATTAATAGCCTTCTTCGTGAGAATACTGGAATACAACGTGACCACGAATTCTCTAACCCTCTAAACTTGGATCCGAACTAAGGTGTACTCGGTGGACCACTCAAAAGCTGTCCCACATGCAAAAACGCACCCACTTCACCTCAGTCAGGCTCCGCGACTGCACATTTGTGCCCGCTATCTCCTTTGCCACTTCTACCCTCTACGTCCTAGTTTTCCTACAGCATCAACTGCGGGCATGGGTGTTTAATTAGGAGAATGAGCTGTTGTCCACGGATCCCAATCGATGTTTAATCATGCAGCCGTCCACACATCCCGCTGACCAGCATTTACCTGGACATTTGTTTATACTTTCATCCACTAAAAAACTCGCTCGCACAAACATAACTTCAATCCAATCTAGCCTGTGATTCGATTTACTTGCGGTCTAGAAACCTGAAGTCACAGATACTGCAGGTAAAGAGGTTTTAATTCAGAGACGTGCAGTCAGAGATGGCAAGACTACTATGAATGTGGTTCTCACGTAAGACGACTAATTTCAACCTGCCTTCTCTTGCGTCCTCACCATCAGTACTGGGTTTCGCGGGCAGTCACGCTGCTTCGTCAGAATTTTGACGCCAAGTATATTTACTGGCGAAAGCAAACGCGTCTTGACCATTTTTTTGCCTAAACGCCAAGTAGTCGTTAGATGCAAATTATGTATACCAAGTTTAACCTTAATCAGACCTGCCAGTGACTGAAGCTTTCCACTGTTGTCTGCTGTAAATTTTTGCTTGTGCAAATCCGTGAGGTATGATTGACTACTCTCGTCTACAAATGCATGAATCTGAAAAAAGGCTCATTTTTTGCAGATCCGAAAGTTGGAGCCACTTGGAGTCAGTACATAAAGTTCATGACTTTCTTCCTCGCATGTACCGGAGCGCGTGTGTGGACTGCCTTCCTTGGAATCGCTCTAGTCTTTCAAGTCAAACGGAGGCGACCACCATCAAATCGAGCACAATCTGCTTTTGCCGCCCTTGGTGTAATGTAAGTATGTCCTTTTTATACGAGATTGTCCAATTTTCTGGCGTCAGATCCATCTTCTGGTGAAATCTGGTGCGGATTGAAATCAGTCGTCTCACGTGCGAACCACATTCAAAGTAGTTTTGCCACCTCGGACCGCACGTCTTCGAATTGAAACCTCTTCACCTGTTGTGTCGGTGACTTCAGGTTTCCAGACCATAAGTAACTTGAATCAATGTCGACAAATATCAACATCTTTTGGCCTTATGGCATTCTGATGTACCTTTGGAAAGTGGATATGGTTGTTTATGGGCCCTCAGTGCCTTCGTAGCAATACAACTATGATCTAGTTCTGTAATTTGTCAAAAATAGAAGATAGTAACACCTATTTTCTTCCATTTAAGCCTTCCAATTGCGGTAACAGCAACCCTGATGCTGACGTCCCACAACACGTCCGTTCGCGATGTCAACCCGGCCTTCCACTACGGCAGGACGCAGGTAGACAACAATGTGTCCACTTATGGTAGGGCATTGCTTTCGCTGTCACGAACATTCTCAACGCTAAGTCACCGCGAATGATTTGTTGCTGGTGTCGGGGGCATTCAATCTTGCGGCGTTACTGCCCGACACGAAGCGTGTCTTTGCTAATTGGAAACTTAGTGGTACATGGTGATCGTTGTGTCAGTCGCGGCGTATCAAAGTCTTGATTGTTTGCGAAGCTATTTCGACGGTCGACACAGCACCCTTCAAACCTCCTCAATCATGAGAGCACCTAACGTAACAAACTGTTGAAGTCAGTTCATCGTCCTTCTCCATGCGCAGTTCACAGGTTGCATAAATCAGGCTAATTAAGTGGATCTAAATGGTGACTGTAGTCACTTGGCATACCGTGTAGAAACAAATTTACAGAGCGCGCTTCGAGATCATTATTGACTTGTGCTTATTTCACTTTCAGCAAATATTTTCAATGGTGGTTCTCTGTACCTGTTTGTCAATCTCGTTAATATCTTTCCTGTGCATCTTCCGGTCTCAAAGCAGCCGTTCACGCAGAGTAAGTTTCCTGGTGTCTTAGCACCAACTAATTTGCTCTAACACCTAGTCGTGCTTGCTGTTGGGATGTAAAATTTCGTCGACGCCCTTAATACTTTCAGCAGGCGCGGTTCTCACTTGACTGGAACAGATCTCATGTAAGATGCGTGCTAGTAGAATTTTTCGTTGTTGTAACACCCTTAATGTTTTTGCACCTTTTTAAAACCATCCCTCTTTCCCCACTAGTTGTGTCTGCTATTTCGTCAAGTCTTGATGAATGTCCCATTCACTTGTAGTTGTTTTGGCTGTTAATGGTATGCTTGAACAACAGCACTTGGGATTGTTTAGGGACGCACGTTTATTGGCTAGACGATCACGTCGGATTTACCGTTATATTGGTCTGATTAACCGTAAACGGCGGAGACAGCCACTTACAAGATGGCCTAACTCCTTTGTGTTTTCATGTCCTATTCCAGTGCTTACAAGGACGTGTATGAATAATGAAGGTTGTTGATCAAAATATCTCAGGCGTAAAAAGCGACTGCTTACTGAGGATAGCCTGTAGAGGCGCAATACAACCTCGTGTTTACGGAGTAGGGCAAATGGAGGGGTTTTAGCCGTTTATTAAACCGGCAAGGCTGGTTTATTGTGTTTATGCGTGTTTATTTGTACCTCAGAGGTGGGAACAGCGGGAGTCATAGGGGCTTAGTGGCGCTCGTTTCTGCATTTATGAAGAGTCCAAGGTAACCATTGGAGTTCAACGGAGTCAAGTGGCTCTGCAGTAGATCTGCAGGGTTTAGACACTCGCGTGCATGTCACTGCACTGAACCCTGGATAACTGTCCTAACTTTGACAGCAGGTTTCAGCTGTCTCTGGGTCACTAGCACTGCGGTTGTCAACAGTGAATGCACTTTAATGTAGTTTTGTGGCCCCCAGCATGTGGTCCTGAACCACGCCGGGGCCACGGAATTAACCCTGGCCCGATTACGTTTTCCTGATACCCGTGATGAAGAAAAAGACCGGAGAGGACGTGGACACAACCATTTACTTCAGAGCTCAACCCCGTTGGTGTCGTTATGTCGTGTGTGGGGTTTGCGCGTGTGTATTTATACCTTGTATGTGTGAGTCCTACATGCGCTAACATCGAGACCTAGGTGTGAGGATAATCCAAGGTAAATATTTGTGTAAATGAAGGGGGAGTTGAGGATCCGCGGGGCTGGCGACGTGCTGCGAAAAGGGGAACCCTGTGTAGGAGGTGGAGCGACTGGATTAAGGGGTGTGAATAAACACGATTCACAACAGTAGTTGCGGCCCCCAGTCTCTCAATGTTGCCTCACCGAAGAGCTATTCGATTTCGTCCTGTCAATGCTTTCAATGCCAGTCACGCTCGTGGATTGTGGGCTGACGCGTTTGTGGTGAATCCTCGGAATGCCATTCAGCTAACACATTACCACTCCGGATTTTGTTGACATCCGCCTTCGTGATTTTTGTGCCTATTACACTTCCTATAGTACCAATCACACACAAATGTGTCTTTTATCCGTCTACTGCCGGTGTAATTTTTGTAGGTATGATCATTAGTTGATATTGTTGCCGCAGTCTTTGTTTAACCACCTTGCACACATTTCGAAGACCGATGTTTCACGAGGTTGCTTTGTCCCTGTGATTTTTTCGATTCGCTCAAAATCGGAAGTCTCGCTAACACCTGTAAGGCTTTTCACGTGTTTGTGTGGTTTTTTAGGATGTTCACTGGAGTTGCAATGCGCTTCGGTTTGAGTGCCTTGCGCATAATTCACTTAATCCTTTTTTTGAAAAACAAGCGTTGACGTCAAAATGCCTAGTCTAAGAGGGAATCTTGGTTGAGATCAATTAATTGTTGCGATTGACCGTAACAAAGAGAAAACCGCTCAAATAACGGCACCAGATCCCTTGTTGACGCTAGCACCGACCTTCCCACGCTTATGGAAGAACAAGGCCAGAGCTCGTGTAGAGAGCTTTAATCGCGCCAGCCACGTGCAGAGTGAGTTGTCAAAAGTGAACACTAATTCAAGTCAAGGTTGACCTTGACCTGATAAAAAGCGTAGTAAAACACATTTTAGGGAAATCGTGTAAATAGTGCCAAAAATCAACGATGAGCGATCTCGGGGTATCGTAGATCCTCAACATTAATGTAGACTGTACTTGGGTCCTAGGTACTTCGGGTTGAAGAAATGTCAAATTAAAAACTAGGTCATTGATATCACCAAGAGAAGCAGAAGATATCGCGTCGATCAGAAGCCATGTACGCATGTTCTTGAATTAGCTTATAGCCATTCAGAAAGTTTAACGATCAATTGCTTCATAGCCGTTAAAAATTTGACTTGCTCTTTAGTTATTTGCTGGCATGCGTTTCTGTTTTGTAAAATCAAAGCCCACTTTAAACTTTGTAACCAATCAGGTCGCTCGTAGTTCCCAAGTTCCACAAGACACACTTTGGAAGATTCATTGCGATCGAGACCACTAAGTCCACACTCAGATCCACTTGATTGGGTGTCGTGGATCTACAGAATCCCCCGATCTTATACGTCAGGGTTTTTTAAGTCGTGACTGCTGAAAAACCTCGGCGTATGCATCAAGTTGGATTCCTGTGCAAGACTTGTGTGTTCCGAATGCATAAGTAGAGTGGCGCATATTCGAGGTGTACCTGTAGCGACGTATAAGGGCGCAGACATATTGGACCACGCTGGCCTCAGCCAATCCTCTGTCTCTCTGCATTCCAATAACATGCGAGGAGGATAGGCAACCCACCTAGAGAAAGACACGAATGAGAAGTTGTATATTATGTGGGGCGTAGCCATCGTGGTGGACTCGGATGGATGGCGCCTGACGTGTGGTTCCGGCATGTGATTGGTCAATAAAGCCTGTTCTGTTGCACCCGTCTCCTTCATACCAGGACTCGGGTATTCTGCATGTCAACAACGGATGCGGTTGAAATGCGAATGTCTTCGCTATGGCCAGTTTCTTTGAGAAAATGACCAATTTCAGCCCTATATCATAACTCACAAATCGTTCATTTCCAACTGAAGGTCACTGTCAACGAGGAAGGCGTGGATAACCCTGGGATCAACAGACTGTCGGTGTGCCCACCTCAACCATCAGTGGAAGCCGAGTACAGGCCCTTGATCTCCATCGAGGGGGAAAGCCCACCTGTCGCATCGGAATCAAATGAGTAAGCTTGCGAGTCCGCATTCTCTGAATGCAACGGCGCGTACAGAGATGACCTGTCTTTGTACCTCTGTTGTGACCTGCCTGCCTTCGATTCGTTAGATTAAAGTGTTACCTGCTGCTGCAGTGCGCTCTTCATGTCATGAATTCTCCGTCAGTGCGTCATGCGTAATTTCAGTTCCATTTATGGCAGTAGAAGCCAAGGTTTATGTATGCGTCTGATTACAGTCCAGAAGATAAACACCAGTCCAAAATAAGAATGTCCGGCGGGTGTAATCACAGCCGGAACATAAGAGGCTATGGGTCCAATACGCAAGGTGGGAGAAGCAAACAGTTGCGTTGCTGCCGCTGCTACTGCTTCCAAAAAATGTCTTTTTGCCATTAAAAAGCTGCCAGGCGAATGCTGTGCAGCCTTGCCATTAAATCTGCGCACCCACCGACCAGGAAGCGGTTAATCCTGCGTTTTTCTCTTCAGAGAGAACTCGGTCAAAACCGCGCTGACTCCAACGAGCACCACTACTGACTGCTTCCTGCCTGCCTACGCTAACACAACAGTTACCAGCTCGAACATCGATGAAGTCGACTTCATGGACTTAGAGTAGGTGCTCGTCGGCTCTTTTTTTTTTTTTCTAAATTTTCATCCGAGCGGGTTTACGAAGTGGTCTTCGGTTGTAGGCACCAAGGTGGTATTTTAAATTCACATTACCGGTGAAAAAATAAATGTATCTAAAGGCCACACTCGATCAAATTTTGCCGATAAAGATCGGCACTAGTTAGAAGTCTGATTTTTTTCACAAAAATGAGTAAACATATTCCATTTTTATGAAAAAAATGTCGCTATAAGGAATACCGGCTAGAGAAAAATGGCTTCCAATGCTGTTCCTTTTTTTAAACACTTATTCAAGCATTTATTTAAAAAAAACATTTATCCCCTTAATGGGGCTCTTCTCTGATTTAATTTATTCTGTCCATGCTCCGAAAAATGTTTCGTAGTCTGGTTTACACACAAGAAAACTGCAAATACAAAGAAGGAAACACAACGGCCTACTTATTTGTTTAAGTAGCGGATTATAAATTCTGATGCATGTCATTTCCATTCCTTGCCCGTGGTCGCGTTCATTCACAATACATGGGTGGTGTTGGATATGCGCGTGTCTCCCGAGGTCGACCCCAACGTATTGCTACTTTGCACTCGCGTGTTTTTAAAAGAAATCAATTTTGCTCGATTAGGCGGGCAAAATGGGCCCTCTAATTTGACTCATTAAGTAGTATTATTAGAAAAAGTGAAGTTGCCGCGATTACTGTGTCATTAGTCGAGTAGTTTTTTCCCGGCCAAGTCAAAACTTAACCCGGCTCGTTAGTAGTTTTTGCAAAACTCTCTTTGCCAACCGAGGATTCACTTATTTAAAGTCTATTGGTTGATTGGTGCTGTGTCTTTAGAGGGGCCTCCTCAGACGCGACTGGCGTTTCAGGCCCGGAAAGTAAGCGACAGCGTGGTGGCCAGGGCGAGGGGGAGGAGGAGGCGGCGGCGGCGGCGGCGGCGGCGGCGGCGGCGGCGGAGGGGGTTGGTGAAGTCGCGCCGACCCTGCCCGGGGTGGCCTGCAGCAGTGAAGGCATCAGCCTCCACCGATTCTTCCTCCTTCTCATTCTCCTCATGATCAGCATGTTCTTTGTAAGCATCTACAGCGTTTACTTGGTCGATCACATCTCCCTCCCGAGTTTGTTCGCGGTCCTGTGTCAAGAGCGCGTCTCACGTTGGCCTGGTGATCAGAGATGCTTGTGCTGATCTTGTTATGGCGCACACGATCTACTGTCCCTTTCCGCGTTTCTTAGCAATTGCCATAAAAAACCCTTCAGTTACAAGGTTATTTAATTACATTTATTCAGAATTTACAGCAAATCTATTTGATGTAAAAAAAGTAGAGGACAATGAACGTATTCTTTGAAATATTGTCCACCGTTTTCTATGACCTGGCCATCACTCGCAAGAAACGTAAGAATGCCGTCGCGAACCAAACTTGCAGCCAGTAAATTCATCGATGAATTTACACGCATCGCCCAGCGTTTTAGGAACTGTTTATTCACCAAGGCGTGCTGCTGCAATGGCCCTAACAAATGTTAGCCGGATGGGGCCAAGCCTGGTGAATGCGCCTGTGCGTGGGAGAACTTCGCATCCCAAGTTCTAGAGGCTCTTCTGAGTCACGCGAACGACGCAAGGTAGTCAGGCGTTGTCGTACAGCAGCATGACTTGCCTGCTTCATTGTCCAGTAAACGGTCTGCATTCTGATCAGGTTCCTCACTTAATTCGTTCAATTGCTGGCTGTAGTGTTCCGAGGTCACCGTCCGACCAGTTTCAAGGTATTTGTGATAGAGTACATACTTCATGTCCCCCCACAGCAGGTACGCACGAGAACATTCTCCAAGTGGATGGCCTGTTTCGGCGTCGATGTACTGGCCTGCCAGGCATCTACCCACCACATCCTGCGCTCGTGATTCGCGTAAAACACATACTCCTCGCCGCCCGTCACAATTTTCCACAAAACGCAGCCGGTGAGCGATCAGTGAAAGGCACGTGTTCATGCGTCGACCAGGGTTATGCTCGGTCTCAACATTTGGGATGCCCAACTTCCAAGTTGTTGAATTGATCCCATTTGGTGGTGCAAACGCCTATTTGGGCGACTCCCAACTGAACCGCAAGCTCTTGCTGCGTTTGCACTGAGTCTTTCGCCAGTAGAGCTTGCGATTCCGCATCTTCACACTTTCGAGGCTGCTGTCCGGTGCGCGGCTGGTCAATACGATCAAAAACACAGTACTTCTAAAAGCCTTGCACCATAAAGTACATATTTCTAAGGGCATTGTCGTGCAGTAGCGTGACTTGCCTGCTTCCTTGTCCAGTAAATGGCCTACATTCTGATCACGTTCTTTGCTCGGTTTGTTCATTTGTTGGCTGTAGCATTTCGCAGTCACCGTCTGACCGATTTCGAGGAGTTTGTGATAAAGTACACCCTTCATGTCCCCCCACCACACACACAGTAGACCGTTCTCCAAGTGCATTTGTCCTGTTTCGGCGCCGATGAACTGGTTCGCCCATGAGCTACCGGCGACTTTTTTCGTTTGGAATTCTTGTAAAAAGTTCCTTTTTAACCACACGTTAAAACTTTCCACAGGAAGCCCGTTCACTGATTGGCAAGCGGCGAAAGGCATGTGTTCATACGTTGACCTAGGCTGTGTTCGGTCGGCACATGTGGCAGTCAGCCACCAAGTTTGTCTCGCTTGGAAATAGCTGTTTGGTTGACTCCAAACTGTTGCGTTGGTGTTGAGTCGTCATCAATTGGAGCTTTCAATGCCGCCTTAGCAAACTTTCGAGGCTGCTGTCCGGGACGCGGCTGGCCACTAAGATCGAAATTCCTACTTGTACCAAAAAGAATACGTTTCATAAAAAAATCAGCGTTGGCACCAAGAACACCACAAATTGAATCTTGTGTTTTTGAAGGATTTTTTTTCATGCTGGAATTAGTATAGAATGCAGTGCCATCGAATGTGTTGTTTATCAGTTGCCGTCGTAAACTTGGCTAGTCTGAGAGGTGATGTAACACACGCAGACTTGTCGTTTGGCGTTCTGAAATCTTCCGCCCGACCTTTTTAAAACCACAAACGACCACGAATATATTTATATTTTAAATATAATTTTAAGTTCGCCTAATAAATTTAACGAATAGCGAAAAGCAGTCAGATTTTCGGCTTGTCTAATTTACAACGCAACGATATAGGTCTAACGTAAAGCAGTTTTTAGGAATTTTTTTCCCAGATCACTCCTGTCCCACTTCAGCGCGATGTCTTCGTTACCTTCGCCTATACATGACGCAACACAACTGTCACGTGCCACATTGGGTGGATTTGCATTATGAGCGCCTAATGACTGCACAAAGCGTCTGTTTTTTTACAGAAATGTCGTATTCACCCACGCTACCCACCTGTAGACAGACTGGTTGGTTTCAAATGTCACGCTGGGCGCAGGAGTGTACTTTTTTTTTCAAATCCCCAGTGCTTTTTATGATTAGGTGTCAGTTAGAATGCCTTGTCTCTTCGCAGGGCGTGTGCATCTGCCTCTGGCGCCTGGTCCGTGAAACCGAAGCCGGTGTCTTTGTCGTTGTGGAATTCCTCGATCAGGCCTTCAATTTCGGCCAGGGGATTCTCATTTTCGCCGTGTTTGGCATTGACACTGAACTTATCATCAATCCCGCGGCCAGAAGGTAAGCGTGAACGCGCCTAGCAACTCTGATTATTATGCGCCTAGAATCCATCTCGATCAGTAGCACTTCTTTTTTCCAAGTGTAAAATTTGAATTCGTTCCAAATTTAGCCCCTCGTAGCTGTTAAGATAGCCAACACAAAAATCCATCGTCTATCATAACCCCACACTACCAGCATAGGAGAAAGCCAGTATCTCCTGTAGCTCACTGTGAATGTCTAAGACAACGGCGATTAACATGCTGGAATGAGCGGCTTGTGTGATCTTGACCTGGTGGATTAGCATATGTACTAACCGCCGGCGTGAGGTTGAGTGTATGACCACTGAGGTGAAGGGCCTGAGGCAACAATGCGGAATGAGAAAAGTTGTGAATAGAACAGGCGCCGTCCACGTATTCATGAAGATAATTGTCTTGGGAAATGCTGATGTCCCCAACAGTAGCGTATTTTCCACCTAAGGTGTGTTTAGCATGTCATTTCTGAATGCCATATCGCTGTTGGTCGTGCCTATTTTAAACTCTGAACAGAGTAAGTTCTTTTATGCCAATGCCAAACAAATTACCTGAACTAGACATGCTTCGCGTGTCTAGAACTGCAGTAGCACTCGCTGCATAACATGCTTTTGTGCATTTTTTTCCGTAGAGAAGCCATGGGAAATCACTTAATGACACACGCGTATTTCTGCTTGTCTAATTTATGCTTTCAGTTCAACTGAAGTTTATTTGACGCAGTACTGCGTGATACCCATAGTCTACACGCAAACATAGTGTCTGCCGCTGCAGTTATCGAACGACTTGCAAGGAAACGCTTGCAAATATTTTTTTTACATGAAAACCTGAAGGTTGCAGAAACGTCACTTTTTTACTTCCCTAGCACAAATCTGCATTGTTTTTTTTCTTCTTTTTTAGTCTTTCGATTCTGCGCTACTGGCTGACGAGTAATCTGTCATCGCGGTCAATCCGATTGGCTGGGAACGTGACAGAGGAAGAGGTGGAACATTTCGTGACCGCTCACCTCACCCCCTGCATGGAGGAGATTTGCGCGCCTCTTCAGTAAGATGCATTTATCGCACACACACACACGCGCATGTGATTAACCTCTACCAACAGACGGCAACTGCGCTTGAACCCAATGTCCCGATCCGTTTTCCGGCTAATTGTGCATTCTATTGACAAGTTTGTGCACCTGTGCTGTCACTGTTCCATACCAAAGCCCCACTCTAGATCGATTTTGCCCCTGTGGAAGTTGGGTTTGATTCGGTGGGATGCGTTTTTGGCGTCCTTGCACACCTCGGACCGCGTGTCGACTTCGTTAAAGGCAGCGTGCTTGTTCCCTCCTCTGCAGCAGGGGTGTGATTTATGCCCTGGTATTCAAGTGGGTGTGTACGGAACGGTACATCGTAGTGGCGGCCTCGGGGAGGGGATGAGGCGTGGCCACTAAATATGGCCAAAATTTCCCTGCTAATGGTGCCAATATGCTAGAGCGTGCACCATACAGCCAGTAAAGTGCACATTTCAGCGGCAACTGGTCAAAATCTACTGCTTCTAGAGCAGTTTCACACGTGACTAAATACGGTTTCTGCTGAACTGCCTCCTACCCCACTCTCTTGAATCATGTTTGCATCCTCGCGCTTTACTGTTCAGTCAGATTCCTAAGGCGTCAATTTGTTTCCCTGAAGTGGACGTGCATGCAAAAGTTACTTCGACCTGCTGCGAAATTCGTGTCAACGTTTTAATCAAGATTTCTCTGGATTTTGCTCTACTTTGTTTTCTGTATGCACATCAACAGTCGAAAGCACTCCAGTGTGCATTTATTTTTCCCTTTAAACCTAATCATCAGAGCTTTACTAACGTTAATTAGACCACACAATAAACTACCAACTTAGCGTGTCTTTAAGCACCTTCTTCACTGCCTTCTGGGCTTGTTGAAATCGTGATAATGATTTTTCTCGACAAATCAATCCACTAATAATCTGTATGGTCAAGCTACTCTTTCTGATCCCGCTGGTATTGCTTATTTACTTCAGACTACCCGACAAGACGCTGAATCTGGTTTTCTACTTTGACGACTTCCACCACTGGATGAAGCGGAAAGTTGGACCTGAAGGTCACCAGTCGCGGGAGGCGACGTTGTCACTGCTGCTGGCCTTGGACACCCGCAATCTGGTAAAGTTTGCTTCACTCGGCGCAATTTACTAATACTTGCATTCAAATTACGCGAGCGTCTAACCAACTTACTTCTCGAAAATTCATAATCTGCGGCGATTTCGGTTGTTTGTGAGGAACTAGTTCATAAACAGCATGTCATGAGATGAAAAAGCGACCAGCGACCGAGTGTCCATAATCTCTCTAAATTAGTTGTTGTCGGTCCAAGCGTCAGAAAAAAGTCGGGTGTGTGTGTGGGACCGCGGAAAGAAGCGGAGTTCCAGTTGGCCAAAGTGGACGCAGCGTTTTTGGGATGGTCGTAGTGGTGGTATTTTCGCGTGCTCTGCTTGTGGTGCGGTTTCTAAATCGCGAGGCAGGGTTTTTCTCAACCAGAATGCCAATTTTTTTACCTGATCCGATGCCTTTCCGAGGAGGTCGTTGTCAAGCTTTGAATCTATTTCCTGAGCTGTTTGCTGGAGCACCATGTATCTGCCTCTAACCTGGCCAATGAACCATAGAGATCGTTGAAATTCTTTGTCTGATTGGTCATTATAACCTGTTTGCGGTGTTTAACTATCGATTTTTTTGCATTGGCCGACATGGCTCTTTGGAGTTTTCGATATCCTCGAGCATTTGAGTTCTAGGCTAACGTGCGTTCGTCGTCCAAGTTTAAATTGAGTTACCGCGCTTTACTTACTTGGTGGATACTTTTGGGGTACTCGAGGTCATTAATTATGTTGGCTCTACACCAAAACACGTGGGTAAGGTTGGATGAAAAATTCAAAAATTCGTCGTGAAAATGACCCTTGACAATGAACTGTTCACCTTGTTTTTCCGCTACTAATTTTGGCAAGCTGCGTAAATGCCATCCTGATCGAACTTCCTCCTTTTTAAAGATATTTTTGGGCCTTTTAGGGAAGTATTTATAAAATCACCGGACAAGGTTAAAATTTAGACAGTGTCAAGTCAGGTGACTAAGGCGGATGACTCCAGTTGCGTGAGGTTTAGTTTTTCCCTGCCGAATCCTGTTGGTTGTGGATTTCTGCCATTGTGTTGGGACTACGCCTCACGAACTCAGCTTGAATGGAAAATTCTCTCGACGTACAATTCAATTCCAAACTTCTAAACATTCACCACGACCTTTTTTGTCCAAATATTGCTTTTTTTCTTGGTCCAATTTTTACCGTTTACATCGCGGTGCACAATTCTCTGTTTCCCACGGTAATCCACGTGTGATTTTGAACCTTTTTATGTATTGGACGCATCTAACTATCTTACCAAGACACGTAACAGATTAAATACAACGGTTTCGCACAAGCTTTAGTTTCCTGTGTGCTGGCTTGTGTCCAGTTAGCGTTTCACATGGCCGCATTCACCACCATGTATTCTGCAACTCTCCCACATGGACAAAATTTCACACCTGTTTTGACGCACACGTCAACCTACGACATGTTGTGTGCATATCTCTGCCACTTCACCTATTTCTCTACAAAAATCACAGTTAAACACGAGTTGCAGAAGATGATCCAGATTCGACGTACGCCCAAAAGGCAAATTATTACTTGTAATGCAGGTGTGACCTCGTCTCACGGTCGTAATATTTTGTTTCATTTGGTTGTAATTTGACTAATTATTAATACTGATAGAGCTTAAAAGCGGGATAATTCTTAATTAAACAAACGCAGTCCACTGCACCAACTCGCGTGACCGTCTAAACACACTCAAGCCCACTCTGTGCATGATTAATGCCCCCAAACACGAAGCACTGAGCGTGGCGTGTTTTGGTGCATGTGTTCATGTTTTTTTTTTGGCCTAATATCAGAATTCTCCGACAACTCGTGCTAAAGTGTTTATGTCCTCTCGTGCTTCCCATATGAATTCACTTCAAGAGAAATGAGCTTCTTCTTAGTTGCGGGAGTTTCCAGTTGAGTCGACTGAAGGGAAGGTTTGTTCCGAGTTGCCTGTTCGATGCGAAACGTGAATATTGAATCCTACTTAACCATATGGCGATTAACCCCTGTAGGCTGGACTGAGGTAGTGCCTTTTCGAGATTAATTTTGTTCAAAGGTGTGCCTTCTCGTTGCTAGGTCCGTCGACTAAGTGGCGACAAGGTGACATCCGCTGCAGCCAGAAGTCGACGAGGAGCTACTACGTCTCATCGACACTCACGAACGCCTCCTGTTCTCTTCCAATACTTGAAGTCACGCTAATTGACCTGTTTTCGTGATCACGCAGTCGCATTCTTTTTTATATGCCGCAGCGTGAATGCTTCTTTCATCAACCGAAATTAATTCTTTTATTGCAATCTTCTGACTTTCCTTATCAGGGCTGAACAGTTGATTCTGAGGTGGCTTAACTGCAAACTACGAGTGACGGGGCTGCAGGGAATTTCTTTAGGTTTGGAGTTTCGAAATTTCCTCAAAAGGTGTGTGTACTCTGTGTGGTTGTTGTGACTTACACACCAGGGGGACAATTTTAGCACCGGATTTCTGTGTTTAGTGCGTTTACGTTAAGTCTATTTTGCCTTAATGCAAATTCGGAGTGTCTTCGAAACGAGTGGCGTCGTTTGACAGAAAAGAGTTCAAGAGCACTTTGCAATAGGCTGTTCAATAAATTGTCAATAAGTGTCTGATCTTTTTGCGCTGACAGGTCAGTGTGTTGGGTCTGTAGAAGCTCTGGTGTGGCCGACGGCCAGGAAAGATGTCCGCAGACAACACCAGGCCCAATGTATTTATCGCTACAGTCGGTTATCACACCAAGACGTCAATTTAAAGAGGAACGTTTGACTTTTCAATCTGTAAAAGAACGTCGTTCCGTGTAGTGAAATTACGATCACCAATTGAATTCACGTTGGTTCGTGCCTGGTGAGAGCATTCGCAGAAGTTCTGGAACACATCTCACATGGACATGGTGGTAGCCAACAGGTCTAGCCGTGTTTTGATTATCCATAAGCACAAGAAGCAAAAACGTGGCAAGCTAACACTTGTGTTTGCTGGAACAGCTACCTTCATTTTGTACCCTGGTAGAAATCGTGTAGTATCTCACTACACATTGTGCTTGTTCTTACAACCGTGCATGTATTTAAGGGTAATGTTCATGCGTATTTCAGTTGTTGACCTTGATTAGTTTCAGCCTCTTTCAGGCGTGTAGGGTGCACTGAGACCTTCACGTGCCTCTGGCGTGTCGGATCTGGCTCTGGGGGTCACGCGACGTCGTATTCAACGACCTGTTGACTTTGGCGGTGAACCCTGCGTACGAAGCAGCGGTGACAGTGCGAATGAAGTTTGCATTCAATTTGAAGATAGGCTTCAGCTCTCCAGTGCTGCACGACAGGTCGAATTTTGTGTCGACTACCGGCGCCGTCTAACGGGGATCCAGTATTCGCCAAGACACCCTACTGGCAGCCCCATCTATGTTAATCCGTCTTAAATCCTTAGGTCAAGATCATCCTTGACATTTAGAAGTGAGCCCATTACGACAGGTTACTCGGCCTTTAGCTGAGACAGTAAGCGGACTCCGCACGAGACCTTGTATTGTCTTGCATTAGCATGATAATGCGGGGTGTAGGATCAGACCAGTGATTTGGGGTACCGGTTATCTGAGTGTGTGTTCTGGTTACGGGCAAAAAGTAACACCGCCATTTTTTACCAGGGCGCTTAGCTATTGTTTGTAGTTCGAGGTGTCGCTAAGTTGCTTTGGTCGCAGCTGAGATTCGGGGTCGTATGTGCCGACGACAACTTCGTTTCGTCTAGGCCAGTCTGAAAAATGCCATTTCGTTTTTTTTTTCACCCTCGGTTATGCCAAAACAGCAAATGCGTCAGAAGTCTGTTAGACGTGTTACGCTCTGGGAGACTAAACAGAAAGCCTCAGTTCTGCGCACGACGAGGGTCTACTGGCCAAAAATGTGCAATGACGTCAAGGGAATTCAACCATTAAAGATTAATCACAGTGTAGACTCTGTAGTCGACAGATAGCCACCTCGCGTGAGTGATGCATGTATGCTGGCCCTACTGTACCAATGACTCACCCCTTTTTTAACTGGCTCCTGTTACAGTCGTTTCTCTGTCGCCGCTTTTCCCCCTTTCCTCGGGTAGTTTAGGGCTTGTGACCGGAGGGTTGTAAGGTTGCTAACTCGGCTACTACAAGACTTCATTCAGGATCAATGAGAATAAATAACCAATCCATACTATACAAATTCACTTCGATCGTAGTGCTTTACTTCCGATTTTCTGCTTGAAGAATCAGTGATACATCCAATTTCCTTTTAAAATGTTAACTAAAATATCAGGACTCAAGGTCTGTTTTTGGAAAAGCTAAATTTGCTCTATCAAACACGTTTTCTGACAGTTCAATCAGGAATCATCGACTGGAGCAAAGTTTATCCGTTTTTAATATGCAGAAAACTAAGTTCAGGATAAATATGGTTCACTGGTTCAATTAGTTATGAATTTATAGTCAGTTGTAAAACCATTAGCATTTTACAAGGTAGTAATTTCTCATGTCAAGATTTTAAAAAATACTTTAATAAAACAAGATCTGCGTATTTTAAATGTACACTCGACCCAAACACTTGATTTTCAGACATCTCAAAATTATGGGGTGCAGAAATACCTCACTGTAATGCAACATCAGGCGAACCGATTTCGTCTTATGATTGGCCTGACTTGCCGGACATGAGATCCCATTTCATTCATACAAGTCAAGCCTCTAATCTTTGAGTGGCTCAATGTGTGCCATGCCCTACTCGTGAATTCCCAAATATGCCTAAGGACGAACATGCAGGCTTTCACATAGAACCGGATGTTGCTTGCAATTTTCAAAGCAGGACTGAATAATTAAAAGTGTTTTAACGGCGGCTGTCACATACATCATTAATGGAATTTGTCTTTAAGAGCACAGTAATTTGGTTTCTATCAAGCCGTTTGCAAAAATACTGGAAAAGCAATAAGGTTTTCCGAAAGGGCGAAGATAAATCATCGTCCTTTCAATAGTAAGCGCAGGACAGTTTTGCTCATGTGACTTTTTGGCACAAATATGGGTTTCTTCATGCGTGTCGGAGCCTACTTTGCTCACAACAGTTTCATTGTTGGGCCTCTGGGTGTCAATCATCACGCTTTCTGTAAAATAGGGGTTGTATTTTTCGTTTTTTTGGATGTATTAACTTAAATCACAAGTTGAGACTTCCATTCACATTAACTCGCTAACATGCTCGTTAATATATTTCAGCACGCGAGCACAATTGGAGACTTACAGAATGCCACCAGCCTCTTCTAACTGACTGTCCAATTTTTCCTTCTAATAGGCTTTTCGTTTGGCACCTCAAAATAGCCTATTTCGCAAATTCTAAGGGAAAAACTTCGAGAGCTATAAAGTACACAGAAATAAAACACATTGGCATCATTTAAATTAAAGTTGTGCACTTCGTAAAATCCAACAAATGCTAATTCTTATGCAAAACCATGGGAAACGCCAGAGATGACAAAAGTACGCTTTCCGAGACTTTTCACCCGTATGCCAGTTGATTTGATTCGATAAAATCTCATAGTTTTTATAGGTTATTCTTCTAAACACAACTGTCTTGGGCAAGGGAAAAAATTTGAATACGTATCTTCAGACATTTTTTTTCCTTACCGCACTACTTCGAGTGCATTCAACTAGAGTAGGATATTCATAGTTTTTTGCTGGTTTTAAACGCAGTCTCAGTTTTCAGCATTTTAAGTCGCGAATAGTAAGTTAGTGAATATGAAATTTTGGGATTTTGGCTTCAACAGCGCATACATCGAAATAGAATGGAATTAATTTGGATCATCTACATACTGACCAAACCAATACGCCGTTAATTGAAGAATTAAACAAGCGCCAAAATATTTTATGGTGTTTTTTTGCCCACAAATCTTTGCTCCGCAATTAAGTTCAGCAAAAACGTTAATTTCGAAACTGCCCTATTTATGACCAACGCAAAAGGGAAACAAATTAGGTCATACGAGCATTGGAGACAAAAAAATATGTTGTCGCTTCTTGTAATACCGAAAGACTCGAGTCGATGCTTAAATAAACGCCTTATTTGGAAGGACTTGTGCATGGTGAATGCACGGAGCGTTTCTAAGAAGATCTCACGAACGTAAACAGCTGTAAAAGAGTTCCACAACTCTTGTCCGTACACACAGTGTTTCTGTTAAATCGCGTGGCAATTTATTAACAAAATTAGCTTTCACTTCACGTGACAAAAGTAGCGACGGAGGCGTGAGAATCGCAAACAGTTGTGTGAGGTAGCACAAGAGCGTAGGTAGTTACAAGTTACATCACACGGCTGGCTCCAGGTATGTCCTTATATCAAAAATTTTCGCAAATTAAGTCTCATTTCTAAGGTTAATACAAAATAAAGACGTGGGAGGAGATAGAACTGAAATAGCACGATTTGATATTTGTGGTGGTGAAGCATGTCGGCCTTGCAGTCGATCAATGTGCAAAACGCAATGATGCAATAAATATCTGCACAGGTTATTTTAGGTTTACGATAATCATTTTGCTTGCATTTTTTTCAATGCTGAAATTGGTCACGTGAAAAAACTCGACTTTGTGGTTTGAGGGTTTGACGATGCGAAACCATATGTATCACTTTAAAATCACCGCGATTTGACACCGTAGGTAGAGGTGGCGATCTCCGAAACAGCAATGTTTTTGTTGAAATAGAGATGAACATTTTGTGGCTGTGGCGATTATAATACTTAATTTCAATACAAGTAGACAAGAGTGACATACAAAATCAGCGTGTTTGGCTGGTATGATTCATCCAATTTCAAACATAGTTGATCACTCGGTGGTCAAGATGGAAAAGTAGAAGCCACCATGAAAGGCTGGGTTAAAAAAAATAGGATAAGGCAAAGAAGTACTGGCGGTGCATGCGTGTATAGTGGTCGAAAGACGCTCATCGTGGTTTCAACTGGGTGGGTGGATGACTAAGGGCAGTGAAAAGAGCGGCTCCAATGCAGGCCTCAATGGCTTCCTCGTTGGAGAGGCATGCTATACCCGTTGGAGCGTATTCATCCTTCAGTTGCTGCAACATCAGCGGATTCCTCTTCAGCGCACCTCCAACGCAAAATATCCGCTTCACGTTAGCCCATTCGAGCAACTAAAGTAAACAAATGACGCATAAAAACTTGGAGCGCAAAGGCCGAAGACTAACTTGTGTTGAACTCCAAGTAAAAACGGGCGGTTTTTGTGCATTGACCTCCTGTTTAGAACGTCAAACAGGGTTCTCGCATTTAATGTGACATTGATTAAAACATGAAGCCGTTTTCCGTAGTGACACAGAACAAAAAGGCAGACGAGAACGGGGTGGACTCGAAGCAAGGGACGATTTATGTGGCGGAACCCTTAAGAGACATTGGTGGGAACGTGAAACATAAAATTTAAAAGTTTTGAGGGAGCAAACCTGTTTTTAGGGCACTCAGCCTCGACAAATTGCAACACCCAAAAGAAGCGGTTTTACTATTATTACCACGAAAATACGTTTTCTCGTGTGTGCGTAGAAAACGTGCCTGCATGCACATGTAGAACGCCCCGGTGATCTAGACTGTGTGGCTTTCGTTCCCACACTAATCCCTTCCTTGGTTCACACATGCCACAAGTCCTCACTGTTTACAAAATAATCTCATAAATACACCCTCAAACACATAAACAAAATACACCAAGGCTTGTGGAGGAATAAACTGTGTTATCTACCGCATCAGGTTGTTATTTAAATGTCCTCTGGGGATCAAAGGGCAGTTGCGCGATTGCACCAAGCAAGTAAAAATACTGCGGCAGGGGGAATTTAGCTCAGGGTTTACTTTAGTTATTCAGTCATTCCGTAAATGCATGAATAAATAAAAATTGAAGGTCAAATATGCGACCTAAAAAAACGCAATGGTCTATGTTAAGGTGCATTTTGTCTCACAGTGGCAGGGAAGTCTAGGTTTAACCACATTTGGCCGTTAAATTGCATTCTAACTAATCCATTTCGTAACATTACAGTGTCCTGACCCGTTGTTATTAATTGCATTACCTGCAAAACCAAATACACGATAACAAAGGCGTGGATAGTGGTTCTGTAACATTAAAAGGAATTTCGATTGGTCGAATAACTAGCTAATAAGGAGATAGAGCATAAGCTTTTGAAGGGTCTAAAGAACAGTGGTAAATGTGCACTGTAGCAAATATCCAACACTCAGTTTAAGACATGACTTCATTGGACATTCACTGCCCAACTTTTGTGTACATAGAGAAAAACCGTGCAACATCAATTGCTTTTAAAAAATAATCCCGCGTAATAACGTGATTGTCTTACCTCCGGT
Source organism: Mesocestoides corti (assembly GCA_900604375.1). NCBI lineage: Eukaryota > Metazoa > Platyhelminthes > Cestoda > Cyclophyllidea > Mesocestoididae > Mesocestoides > Mesocestoides corti. The sequence continues at coordinate 64,216 of UXSR01005315.1, read as the reverse complement.
GGAGCCATGCTAACGAGGTTATGTACAACACCGCGACAAATAGCAGCGTAGACACCAGGTAGATTAAAGATGTCTCTGGGGTGGATGTTGGTCACGCTGGCGCCGATTCCATTCTCGCCACCTTCGGCCACTTCGCAGTAGCGCTCGCCAAAGAGCCGCGGGTCCACTCTAATTCCGGAGGCGGTGTTAGTCGGCGACAAGGGAAGCGCGTTGCCTTCGTGTTGACCACAAGCGGCTTGGGTTAACTTGGAATATATCTACAAAACACCAGAATCTACAGTCATACACTCCGTAGAAATATCTTTTTAGCAGAGAGAATAGTGTTCCCTGATGGATTTTTTGTCAAAATTAAACCAGTAACCGTTTGGTCTACATTCCGACAAATGAAATTGCTCACAATTTCCCGTTAAGCGCATTGAAATTGGCCCCTTTGTTTAAAAGCTACGTTGCATTGCGACATCAATCAAAAATGTAGCCAAATCAGCAAATAATTATTATTCCTAGGCATTTTGAAAGGAACAATGAGAGGAATACCTAATTTGTGGGTAAAAGGAAGCAAGACAAGGTCTGTGCCTATATTAAGGGGGTCGTACAATGTAGGGGACTTAAAGGTTGCAGTTCTACATAATGATAAAACAGTTGTGCTGTAATTGTGAAGTAGTAGCAATAAATAGCATGTCTTGAAATGAACTCCATTGTAACACATTTAAGATCTTCGTTTTGCCAGCAGAATCCCACAACGATTATTTTTTTTATCAACTAAACAGTAATTTGTTAAGATTACTTAACACAAAGCATCATCCATGCCCAAAAGCTTTGAATTATCAGGTAAATAAGGCTTTTTATGTTAACAAAACGTCACATGATTAGATATTTATGCTTACGCGCCCCCGAAATCTGCTCTAGTTAAAATTTTTCAGGGTTTTTTTTCATGCGCTTTGCTTAAATTGCAGTTTTAACAATAACCAACCAACCCCAGCCAGCCTTTTCCCAAATTGCTACTTTGGTAGCCAATATTTAAAAAAAGCACGTGCTAGGATTTCACAAAAACATCTTAATAATTACTTTGATTGCTTGTTTCTTTAGTATTTTAAGATTCAATGATTCAATTTTTTTGCAATTAATCAGAAGAAACAAAATCTATCTATTTATCAATCATTGAAGCATCATGATAGCGTTTTAACTATGGGAACCTTGACAAATGAAATTATGAAGACAGGTTGTTGCTGAGGGGCCAACCTAAATTAATTGTTGCACAGAATAAAATAAATTACTACTATAAAGGGCACTGAACATGTTGCACTATACGGGTGTTAGACCGTAAGTACAATTTTTACCTATATAGCGAAACTAATGCCCATTTATGTACCGTTGTGATGAAGACGATGATGATGCAATACAGAGAACTGATTGTAACCCTTGTGTCGGGCTGAAGGCATGAGGTTACATTTGATGTGCTATTGTGCAAGATTTGCTTTAGTAAAAAAAATAAGGTCATGCACTAAAATAACACACGAGGATGTTTGCAAGGTGTCTCTTTCACTAAACACAATTATCGAAAATCTATAGCTTCGATTTGAACAAATATGTGAATCTTTGTCGATTTCGTTGGCAGTGCAGATTTCAATGTAATTATAAACGTCCAGAGGTATTAACCACCTACGTCTGAAAACAATTTTTTAGGTGCCGATGACGCCCACAGGGCTGGTGATGTCTCATTCAATGGCCAGACACAGGTTAGTTATAGGGCTTGGGCAATATCTGAAATTTTAGAAAGATCTCCCAGGAAAGTGCTTATTCAGTAATGCTGCTATTCAGAAAAATCCAACAAAGTCTAACTGCGAATGTTGTAAAAAATGTCTTTAGGTAAAGAAACAATTGTACGGTTTAAATTTTACACTAAAATTTAGTTAATTAATGCTATTTTGCTTGCCATGAAATATTAAATTCGGTTGTTTGACATATTTAGCATATTCGAATGTAATCTTGAAGGGACACACACAAGAAAATGCTAGCAACGCTTCTTCTAAATATTAAAATGACAACGTATTCTAAGATTACCTTCTCAACAATAAAAAAAACTGAGAATGGAATGGTATGCTACGCCAAATTACTACACTATTACGGCTTGTGTGTCCTTATGCAGTGTTTTAAGTTTGCTCTCAAATAAAACATTCGGCATCTTCATAACTAACATACTTTTATTTTCATTAAAATTAACAACAATAATAATGCGTAAAACGTCGAGAGGTTGCTGTATTTGCTTATTTGATAATAATAATCCGATTGCTTCTGGCACTGGTCTACTCGGCCTTCATTTTTATGATTGTCAATTTGCCCCTTATACGCGTGTTCTTATTCAATTTGAACCGGACGTACTACTTAACCAATTGAGGCATTAATTTACCAAGACCAGTAGCCCAAATTGCAGCACCATCTCATTTTAGATTTCCGCTGTAAGCCAAACGGATGGAAGGGTACCACCCAAAGAAGCTCAACAGCTGGACTTGGTAAAGGCTGTGGCGTGCAAAGTGAAAAGCGTATTAAAATAGTCGATCTCTTCCATGCATAATTCAGATAAAAACGCGTAAGATAATGCACAAAAACTGCAACCCTGAATCTGCCAGGTGACAGTTGTAACCGTGTTAATGAGGGGATTATGCTAATTAGGAAATACGCTATTGCATAAAACAAGAAACACACTGACCTCGTGCATCTCAATTTATTATTTGTGTGGCTTAACTTGACGATCGCCAGCGAAGGATACTAGGGATGGTTAATGACCAACACACATGTGATGGCGCCTCATAAACCCTAAAAATGACGCGACGAGCAAGCAAAAGACTAGACCGCATTCCTTAAGAACATGCTTCATTGTAATGGGAACACTTAACGTCCTGTTATACATGAGGTTTTAACGTTATTTCTGCAAACCTGTGGGGCCTCACTTGTCAAGTGTAGAGTGAAGGTCAAGAACAGGTCAAATCATAAACCAATGTAAATTCAGGCTGTATACTTACACAGAATAGCAAAATAAGAAACACGTTTGTACATATCGTAGGCTCACACCAAGGTCAAAGATTTGTTGAGGGCCCCGGCATGTTGTCTTGAACCACGCCGGGGCCACTGCGAATATCTAGGCCGAATACGTTACCTTGCGTTCCCGCGAAAATATAGAAGACCGGAGTGGGGAAGGCACAACCGTTTACTAGACCGCTCAACCAAGTTGTGTCGTGTACTTTTACAGTTGAGTGGACATGTAAAAATGAACACAGGCGTTTGTGAGGTCACATGGCCAAAGCGGGAGGTGGTGGTACATTCAGAGGGGTAATGAACCAGCGGTCTCACGTGAAAAGGAGGGACGTGTGCTGGAAGCTGCGAGGACAGGGTTATTGGACGTGAATCAACACGATTCACTACAGATTTGAGTGGCGTGAAATTCTGACGGAGACAGTTCATACGACAGCCCCACGGTAAAAGTAAACGAGAAATCGTAAACTAAGTGCTGTAAGTGCAGACCAGTTACTATAGCAACGTCAAGCGTCAAGGCGTCAGCTGCACTATTCATTTACATGACTTGTTTTTACAAATTTCACTTGCGGAAATTCGCACAACGAGTACATAAAGTATCCGCGGTGGTTGGCAATTTAATCAAGAAACATCAATCTCTGGATAGACGATGGCAGCCACAACAATGCCGCCGCATTTTCATCGCACATTTGGGACTTCAAAGAATGCATTTGAGCATACCAAAAATGTTTATTCAATGCATGCAAATGACAACTATAAACTGAAGTAAAGTAGCGGTCGAACGCAAAAGCCAAGAAGCCAAACAAATACACGAATTTTGAAAAATACTCAAAATGAAAGTTATCTGATTGGTTGACAAAGTACAAATTCATCTGAATATTGCCCAGATGCCAATATTTTATCGCTGGCAAAATTTCCAAATAATAGTCACAGGAAATATTATTTTCAGGTGGGAAAGTAGCCATTTTTGATTAGTAAAATTTGTGGGATTACAAGAGAATGTATTAAAATAGGGAAACTCTTAAACTGCGAGGTAACGTGGCCGTCAAAAAGTAACACACTGCACTGCAGACATATCTACTGAATTTTGGTAATTCAATGGCTAATCTGGTGGCCGAAACACTACCATTTCTTAAGCCCTGGGCTACATTTAATCCAAAAAAATGTAGGTAGAGTACCAGAGATTTTTTGGAGTGAACCCACAAAGGGAATCATAGGGATATGAGAGAAAAAGCAATATTGCTGGATTTCTTTAATATGACAAGATTGGTGGACATGACACGGCCGAGCAAACGAGACGAAACAAAATTGATGGATAAGGCGTACAAGTGAACCTCGATTCAAACTTTGCTTGAGAGCTGATGTTCGGACAAAACATTAATGGATTGCATCGGCCACAGATCGCAAGGTCATAAGCTTTGTGTTAGGATTGTAGGGAAGCACTACTGAAAACAGCCTTGGTTGACAGAAGCAGATAACTGGGAATGCTTGATCACCAAGGTACTCCAATATCGTTGTTCAGGGTTGTGAAACGTAGTAAATCAAATGACTTTATAGCAAACATAAAGCAATTAATAATTAAAAAAAAACAAAAAAATCGATTCTGAGGGACTGAGAATTATACAAAGGTCTGCTACATAATTTGTAGAAGGAAATAACACAACTGTTAATGATTTCTCGTTTAACGTTTCAAATTGAATTGAATTTATCGACCAGTTTCAAGAATTAATGAAAGCTTTTAAGCAGTATTCATTTTGGAGACAGTTAACCTACAAACAAATATTTAAATGACAATTATATATTGTAAAATAAAATTGCTTAAGCATTTGCTTGGTGCATGTTAATGTCGTAAAACGGTGGTACATAGAGGTAGCGTAATTTATTTAAACGAACAGCGAAGATATAATATTAATCTCTGGCTGACATAATTATGGCTTTGACGGGGAATTAAAACGAACACGTATTTCACCTATAACAAGTAAAGTCGGCATTTTAAATCGCGCAAGACTTTGTCTAAGTTAAGCCTATTTTTTCCATAAGACATTTTAGTTCTGAATGCGCCAATCATGGAGGTCAAGTCGGAAGTATGAAGCCAGACTGCGTTTAGACCGGGTCTATGTGCATCTCTACCGAAATTTAGAAACATGACACAATAAAAACTACCCATATAGTTGGCGCCTAATCACGAAAACCTTTACCTAAATGCTACCAAAAGTAAAAAAGGGTGTTTATCAACTCAGTTTTTATGCATTTGTTTGTGTTTGATAACTCAAACACTTGTTGATAAAACGAACGCGTTATTTTTTCTAAGGAATCATTGTTTTTGGGTCTCGAACGCTGCTCAACATTTAAAAAAGCGGCATTGTAATTTGTACGTACAAATTAATAGTCTTCCGTTTGTTTCTGCTTCACACCACAAAAACGCAAAGAACTGCCCGTTCAAATGCAAAATGCAAATGCATTCACATCAAACCACCAGTTAGTAATGGTTGCGAGTCACATGATTCTATATAAATTATTGGCTAAAATTCGTGTGAGGTGCTTGTGCATCATTGGTTAGCGTGTGAAAATTGATTTATTTCAGCATAAACCGTAATAGCGGGCATTGAATTGCACACAATCGATTAGGTTCAGTTAAATGACCGCCCTAAGTATTCAAAAATATAAACAAAACACGGATCACTTTTCCATAAGTATAAATACAGAACTTCTAAGTATGTGCTTGTTTGTAGTTAGTACATAACTCCAAATAGCAAAGCCCAGCTGTTTTGATTTGCGGTGTATTTTGGAACGAATGTTTCAGTAACTGTGCTAATGAAGGGGCGTTTACCGTTTCAAAACTGGCAACTGAGTGTCGTGAGGTGTCAGGAACAAAACGAATTATTAATAAATTGCTTCGTTAAAACGTATTTTACATTAACCCTGACATGAAGTCACTCGTAAGATGTGAACAGACAGTTTTTGTGTCCAAATCGCGTTTATCAACTTACTTTGCATTGAAACGTTTTGAAGTCTGCAGCGCCAAATATTCGCGGTGTAACTATTTGTGAAGTATTTACTGGCATCATGCGCATTTATTAAAAGTTTAATACAGATTAAAATAATGTGTCAGTGATTAAAGTTCTAGTTTACGGTGCAGCGGCATAATCTATTACGTGGCGAACACGTTAGCACGTCTCAATAAGCGATTGAATGTGACAAGGAAAAATAAATTCGCTTATTGCCTTGATCCATTTTCAGTCCAATGATTGCCTTGGCGTAGAAATGGAAATATGGTGGGTGTTTGTAGTGGTTCAAATCTCAACTAACTGCCACGTTTAAGTGCCAGATAAAAATGTGGCATAGAAACCAAGATAGAGACCATGTCTTCAGAGATACGACCTGAATCGACAAGAAAAGTTGCTTAAACGTGCGATCGTTTCTTTATTCGCGACCGTTGAAATCATATGGTGGTAAGAAAAGTACTGAATGAGGCAAAAAATCTTTTTTTTTGGAGTTTCTCCCAAGCTATAGCGTGACAAAAAGCAATAGAGTACTTAGCCAGCTCGCAGCAGTGTGAAAGAATAGGTACTGCATCGGCTATTCCTCTGCCTGCCTACGGGATATGTGAATAAAAAACCAATTTAATAGTCAAGAATAAATAATAACGCTCCGAGTTGCAAGTTATGCCTCAATATAGCGTGGCAAAACTTATGCTTATTCTTCAGCCTGTAAATTAGTAATATTCGCAAAACCTGCCTTGAGAAAACTTGAGGGATCAAACCTGCTGCAAAAAATGGAAATTTTGATCTTTATATTTATTTAAACAATAAAAAAATTCCGACTGGTCAGCTTTTAAACTCAGCGCGATTGCACTGTAACAACTAAACAGCGGAACGCACTTAGTAAACAGAACATTGCGGTTAAAAAAAGCAAGTCGGAGGACAAACAGACAATTAACATGACATACTGTCGTAAACTCCGATTACAATGAGACTTGTGATTACAACGACACTCGATAATTTGCAAGGTATTATCAAGAAAGAAGGAGTCTTAATTTCCGTTCACGTTGCAGATTGCCTACAGGTTCAATCAATCAAAAGTAACATTATTCTCCTTTTCTCCTACTTAGATTAACCACATCAAGAGACACTTTGTTCACAATGCGGGGATTTGTACATGGTAATTAAAAGTACGCTCCCTTTCTCCAAAACAGCAAGTCAGTCAGACTAAAGGCTTCTGTAACACCGCACAGAGGTATAATGCATGTAAGCAACTTGGCTTTCAAGCTACAGTTGACTGCCAAGTCGTACACCGTCAAATTATCACTTTACTGTCCAGCAATCGAAACGAACTCTAATATTTGTCCGCAGAGAACAACAGTCCAACTTGAGTGTTTGCGTCTGTAGTGGGATTTTTCGTGCAACACCGTTAGACGGTCACGAGGAAAGGCAATGTATCATTTAGCGGAAACAAGAAGTACTAAACCACACCATTGGAGGTATCACTTTCATCTGTAGCAGCTAGCGGGATACGTTACAGCCCTAATCTTCGTTAAAGCCCATTGTAACTGTAACTAAAGGCGACGAAAAAGCCTCAGAAAGAGGTGGGCGGTAACTATTCTTGTTCGCTAAACATGATATGCCATTTTGTGAGTGTGCTTGGGCGTATGAACAGTCACTAATGCTATTGAAGTGTGATAAATGCTAATTAATTTATTACAAACCTATTTGGACGACCTTCTGCCAAGACGCCTCAGGCAAACGATGCACGACAAGGTGTCACAAGTGACCGGGCCATAAAATATTCACAGTTCAAACGGTAAAGTTTATTGCCTTTCGGGTCATACATTATTAAGTCCATTATTAAGCCGACTATGTTGCTCAATGTACTTGAAGTTTCAATGCCAAGCAGTTTACTATATGAGCCAGTACAAATCTTTGTTGAGAATTGTCACTGGAATGATGCACATAAATGGGCCGATTGATTTCGCTGTTAATCGACTTACGTCAAGATTTGGGAGAAATCGTTATAATGGTTCTATTTACCTTTATAAGACTTACAAAGTAGGAGCGGAGGATGTAATTTCTATCACGGCTTCCCTTATTTAAAATTTAAGATATTTCTAGCAGAGATAACACTCACATCAACCCAAAAGTGCCCTTTTCAAAGGTCAAAGGCGAATGAGACGAAGAAACGGAACTAAGACCTTGGTTGTAAGAGGTGTCTAGAATGATTTAGCATCCATACCTGCTTCGCATGTTTCCTGGAACTCTCGTTTCAATAATCAAAAGTCTATTAATATAGAAATTTACCACTCCAATATATTTAATAGATCAACACGGTAGTAGCCATCTTTTTACCCGGTAACACTTCAAACATTTGTTCCAACCAATACAAAATCACCATTACTAATCCCTTATTAATCACATCCAACCACTTGGGCTTAGCCACTTTGTTATTAATCACAAAGCTAGCTTCCAAAAAAAATTCATCTCAAGAGAGAAAATAGTTTAAACAGTATTGTTTTAACAGATTCAAATTAAATGGCTAAATGTGTATGCAAACAGTCCGATTCAATTAACCACTACCCAGTGATCGTGAGAGCCGAAGACTAACTACAAGACTTCAAATCCTTTATTCCTTAACACAACTGTATTTATTTCTGAATTATCGCAGCATCCTCAGTTCTGGTTTTGCAATGAAGCCATTCTCATCAACTGCCGTCAGGGCAATCGCTTACTCCAGTCACAAACGACTGTTCCAGGCAGAAAAACAAATAACTCTCCAGAATTACTGCGTTGTCGATGACATGAAAAGTGCTTTTGATGAACAAATGTACTTTAAATCCGTTTAACTCAGTGGGGGGAGGGTGTGGGAAGTGTTGATTCAAATGCGCACGCTGTAAAAAATGATAAATCGGCTCAACAATTTATATTTAGCGATTATTCGGGTACGTTTCATTTAAGATAAACATGGAAGTGTTTTCTGTTGGCACTAGAACATTAACGGTGTGAACTTTCCATTCACAAGGCTCTCTACACAAGAACTCGAGGAATTGACTTCCTAGTCTTGTAAACCTTGCTCAAATTAGGCGGGGAAATCGTACGCCCAACCTCACTCCTGTCATAGCAACGGAAATCAGTGCACGCGTGTAAAAAAACACTGCAACTAACCTGTGTAGACTCGATGGCGGGGCAGCCCAGTTGGTGGCACCAGACACGCAGCATTTTGACAAACCTCTCAACCACATTGCCGCCGTTGAGACTCGCCGCCACGACGATTCGATCGTCCGGTTTGAAAAATGGCCACACGGCGATTCGTTTGCTCTTCAGTAGGCGCTCAAAAACACTTTCGCTGTTTTCACTGAGGGTGTGGAAAGGCGAAGGTGTTGGCGAAGGATTGGAAGCCAGGGAAGAGGGAATTTTGAATGCGATCTGGGCCGATGTGCTGAGGTTGCAAGCTGTGAATGACAAAAGTTGCGTCACTTGATTTGAGCTCAAATGAAGCACATCCTTGTCACCTTTGGATAGACCGCGTGCAACCAGAAGGGGAGCTAATACATAATTAGGCGTAAAAAGTTGCCTTAGAAAAATAATGTGCCTCTCAACTTTGTTGACATAAGTTTGAACTTTTGTGGGTCAAACGTCCTGAAGAGAAGGGGAGACAGAGATGAGTATTTTTCAAAATGATTGACACCTTTCTTAATTAACAAAAATTTGGTTCATGCAAACTAAATTAAAATTTAACGCACCACAAAATTTGGTTGTTATTTTGGGCATTTCTACACAGTGATTAGCTGCCATGTGACAAAACGCTAACAAATTATTTGCAATTTCGAATTTCGTTTTTCATTAAGGAATGAAATCTACTTTAGAAAATAAATACTTCTCCATAATAATCGTTGGCTTTTACCTAATACAAAAGAGTTCAAAATAGGAGCATATCATACAAAAAATGGCTAACAACTGCACGTTTTAAAAACAGCAAATTTCAAATGGTTGTGATAAAATTAGCTATCGGAGTTAAAACTGCACCGAGAGCGCTTGACGCTTGATTATACAACAGCGTTGCATTAATGGATTCGCAAAGAACCGGTCAGGTTCTGAAGGAAGATGAAATAATTCAAAAATTGGAAAAGAATTTTCAAATCTTTAAAAAAACAGGAACTGCATCATGATTAATAGTTATGAACACATGTGACGCCTCAAAAAAATTACCTTCACAGAAGGGTTGGAACAAAAAAGAACGTTTTTTTAGTTTTTTTTTACCTAAAGAATAAGTACGGCGCTGTAAGCCTCTGTGAAACGTCTTAATGAAAAAAGTACCGTGTTAACCGAAAATGGTTAATCTGATTAGAGAGGTTAATACTATGTTGTCTAAATTGTGAAAGTGGCAATTATGATGGTTTGGATGTCTACCTCAACTGTTTAAGTCAAATTATTTTTTGTCGTTAAAAAAAATGTTTAGCATGCTGCCTGCGATTGAACAGCGACTAGAGTTGGATTAAAAACTACCCTGTTTGGTTACTGCAAATGAATTTGCGGCCTAGAAAAAGACAAATGTATTCTGTGTGCAATTTTTAACTAGACAAAAAGCAAACTTCTTTTTGATTTTTTAATTAATCTGTAATTAGAGAGGTGAGGTGAAGTTAGTCACCAAATTTGGAGGTCAAAATTGCGGCAAAGGTAACAACAAACTGGTCAAAAAATTATGAAAATGTGGTCTATTTTGCCTTTTTTACCACTTTTGCACGTCAAAATGACATTGAACCACTTTTCTATGCACAAGAGAAGCTAAAAAGATGAAACAAAGTACGTAAGAGAAAATTTTTACAAGAAAATTATGAGTAAAAATGAATAATAAATTTTAAATTCGCTCATGTGACCCAAAAATGGCTTCAATGACAAGTGCTATGAAGCTCCACTGGTCTGATTTGTTACTTAGTTACCATGAAAAAAATTACAGGGAAAGGGAAGAGAGAAGGACATCTTTGGACATTCCTGATAAAACTAAAGAATTGGAAATTAGCTGCGTGAATTGTGGACAGAATTTGTGAGCAAAAGGGAGCTTTGTTAACCTTTCATTAATGATTGACTTTGAAAAAAATTAGGTTTAAATTAATAGCCACAAGTCTGCTAGAAATACTCAACAGGTTGCACAGATGGCTAACTCCAGTTTAAGCAAATTTTCCAACAAAGGTTTTAACGGTTTTTGCATCGGAATATTGATAACAAGGAAAGTAGATGTTTGGATTGATGTATTTTGGAGTGTAGAAATTACCTACTTATGTTACCACATTTGAAAGACAAATGTCGCTATCCTCGAAGCAAATTTTTACAGTGCTGTGTGTGTGTAATAGGAAATTTAAATGCGACCGAAAGGAAAGCGAAATTAAAATCACCTCACACGTAAAATAGCACAAGTAGAATTAACAATAATGATTTCAGAGTACCAAGATTAGAAAATGAATGAATCATGTTAAATCAAAACCCACAGCCTTTCTGTTTTCTAAAAAAAAAAAATTTATTAAATAAGTTGAAGCGCGTTTCTCTTTCCATCAGTTGAATGAATGGAAATTTAGGCCTCTTGAGTAGATTGGGATGTTGCTTTCAGCTAGTTTCTGAAAAATTACGTGAATTACGAGAACTTTGGTTTATAAACAATCTTGAACCTGTACAAAATTGCGTCAAAAGTGCAATTTTTATAGCATTTGGACTTTTAGGGACTTTTGCTTATTTCGCTTCAACGCCAGATTGGCTTACTGCTTTTCAACGACGACTTGAAAGTGACGGCTACTTGACATTAGCTACCGACAAAAATTAACGTGGTGGAACTGTATATTGCTATTGTTTGTATGCACTACCAACAAGTATAAAATTTTCTTTAAAGTCAAATAATTTAGGATTATTTTTGGAGAACAAAACAAAACTTATTTACAGGTTGAGAGTTAAGTCGTTGTTTGAATAAGGAAGGGCTGATTGGATCCATTTACGATTTCTAAAGTAACCAGCCCAAGAAAAATGAAATTCGCGGAGAAGACTTAAGGATAAAAGCCTGTTTTATTGCTTCTCATTAAACCTCAAATAAGTTGATTTTATTACTCAGTAAATCTGTTATTCAAAGGAGCTCCACGTACCCAATGACATGGGTTTACCTATACAATCAGTTTATTCTGGTCATGATAACTTTGAAATTGCCCTAGATAAAATCAAGTCTAGTGAATAACTCAAAGCTTTCGTTTTGTTTCCCAATATTCTTCATAAAACCTGTCAAACAGTTGTCTTGAATAACAGCTAAGTCCTTTTTTTCCACTTGTTTTCTATGAACATATTGACACACCCTGGATGCAGGCAAACCATTTTCAAGTTACAGATGCTAATAACTTGGCATTCGTCGGAGCCCCCAAAATATGAATTATTTACAATAAATGGAGATAGAACATTGGTTTCAGGTTAGTCACACACAACTGACTTGTGGATCACCTTTACGCAAACAACATAGCGGAGGTGTTTAACAAGAAACGGATGGTGATAATCGCATGGCTAGGACGGAGCAGTTAAGCGATTTATTGCAATGAATGGTAGCAGGACACGGATGTCAACAAAGCGGTAATAAGATTAGATTTGAAGGGAATTCAATCTCACATTCCAATCGTGTTCAATTGTAATTTAAAAAAATTAATCAAGTAACCTTAAGCCTGCTTTTATTTGCGGTGTTCATCAACTTGGCACTAAACTAACAGCCGCCAGTCGTTTTAAATATTCTTACCTGCTACGCCTCCTTCGACGTCTGTATTTTTGCCGTGGCGTTCAAGAAAGGGGTAGACAGAACATTGGAGGTCTCCAAGGGCTACAAAGACGTCGGCGCCGGCAGGAATGCCTTCCCAGTCAAAGGACAGTTTTCCAACAACCGTACCGCAAGGCACCACCTCTGGTAGCAGATGCGACAACGAGTAGCCAGTAGCATTGAGCCTGCGGTGTGAGATAATGGCAAAATATACACCCCTGCTGCCACTGCTAACATGGCGCATCATAAACACTGAATGGAGCGCGAGAGTCAGCTGTTATGTTGTTTAGTCAAAACGAGCACATTACAGGAACACCAGCTGTGTGGACCACACCCACCCATGGTGTTGCGCCGAAAGTAAACATTGGCAGTCAAAATCCCCGTCGCTAGACGGATGTAGGCCGTGGGAAAATTAGCTGAAATGTCCTGGAATGTCCATTTGCATTTCCTGAATCATTTCGCGAGACCAAACTGAATACTACCGACCAACTTGAGTCATTGAAATAGGGAGATGAATTAAACCGTTTTACATTTATCCATTACGAATTTTTGGATACCTACGACGCAATGCCAAGGTCCTACAACTTCGTAATTTCTTAACTACTGTATGAACTCTAAGTCTAGCGAGGAGTAGCAATGGTATCCTGTTTGATGTACGGGGACTGTGAGGGTGATTCTAGAGTTATCGACTAATTGATTTCCTCATGGTCACATTATTCTGCTAGAGGACACTTTTATCAATTGAGAAACTAGAGCCAGCCAGGATCTCAGGCGAATTTGACCAGTTGGTGCTTGCCAATTAGCCTAATGCTTCAGCCAAAAGTAGTCTCAGAACCTTGCATACGGAAACGTTTTTAATCAACTTAAAACGTGTCTGACGTTCTGATTAAACTAAACATTGATGCGTGCTTCTGTTGTAATTCCTTGACTTATGAATTTAATTTGTTTATTTGAGTTTATGTGAGGAACACACAATTATTCGTTAAGACACAAGTCGAATGACACAATAGCTTTACTGGAAGGCATATTATTCGGATGCTTTATATGGAGGACGCAGTGAACCTTCTGCGATCGTGCAACCAAACAACGAAATGTAAAAGAGGCCAGTAACTTATTAGGCAAATAATCACGACTAGAGGTCAAACTATGCATTTAATATGGCTTAAATGGTGCACTATTTTAAAAAGTTACCTAATTATCTTAATTTTACCTAATTCAGACACCATTAGGATTTATTTAATACAACATTACCCTTTGCAGAGGATTCCTGTTTGCATCCTAATAACGTGAAATAACGTGCATCATACTTGTTTACAAGAAATGTGGTCTGGTGAAGTTAATTTGCATTTAAAAAACAACCTGGTTCGTTGTTTCACTATATAAGAAGAACCCTAGACGATTAGCTTATGAAGTGTCCATTTCTGAATACCTGAGGATTCGGTGTTCACTGGTATTTCTGAATTGGTTGACTATTTGACACAGAGGAATAAAGGTTCAACTTAAAATGTCGCTAATACAAATATAAAAATTAGCACATGGGAAAATGATTTGTTCATTCACAACACCGCAATTAGGGGAATTTATGTCTTCTTAGTTCCACTTGTCCTAAAACTATTGGGGCCAACTTTAGTGGAATGCAAAAAAGTTAAAAGCAATATGAAGCAATGATGAGGCGCAAGAAGACGTTCATGTGTATAACAACATGTGCTAAAAGTGACTTACGCAGGAAAATCCCATGTGTTGAGTTCAAGATCGAAGTAGCCCCAAGACATGGCCATCTGAGGAGACATAACAGGTCTTTGTAGGGATGAAAGACCAGCCACGAGGAAATCTGCTATGGTTCCGACACATGTCCATGGGGCATGTTGTACTGGTCTGGACAACGGAGGAAAGAGGCTTTGAGAAATTGACCTTGGCTTGGCCAGTTCTTTAAGCCCGCATACTGGGTCAATTGAGGCAATACCTATTAAGCGTTGCGATGGCTGGCCAACTGATGTTTTTCTCAAGATAGCAGCTTTTTCAAAAAGATCGCGCTGTTCATTGGGAGCAAGAGGTGTTGCGGCAAACTCACCTGGCTGATTCTTCATTTGCCATAGAATAGACGCACAACCAAAGCCTAAAACGGCACTGGCCTCATCAATAGCTTATAAAACATAGTTATGTGACAGAAATTATGCATAAATTTCTGCAAACTCAACTCTGCTGCCTCTTCCATCTACGAATCGTATTTGAACAAAAAAAATAAAGTATGTTGAACATACGTAGGTTAACTTTCTTACTTTGTGCCATTGAAACTACATGTTTTGTAACTTGGGAAGGTTTTGACCCCAGCTACAGCTCCAATCACGCAGTCTTAAACATGAAGCAACTATTGGCACAAAATATACTACCCTAGTGATATTAGTCATGAATTGTGATGTAAATATGTTTTGTTGCCGTTGACACAGATCAATAGTGTGCTTACTAACACCAAACAATTGTTCAACAGATAACATTCTTACCAGAACATGGCTTTTCACTTCGTGTGGAAGTTGGAAGAGAATCAATAAATTCCTTGGTGCATCGTCGGTCAATCCATGTTATTAAGTTTCCACAGCCACCGCCAGCCAAGTTAACGTCAAGCTTTTTCTTCTCTATCTTAGATTTTTCCGAAAACGCCAGATTTTCACTAAGCCATCCCATAACACCATGCATCTGTCCGGTTACAGATATTGCAGTTACTCGTGCCATTAACAAGGGGGATATGGAAGAGAGAAGAATATGAAGGCATTGAAATATCTTCCCAACGTCTTGAACGTGCTCATTAGGCATACAAAGATGGCTGAAATTATTCAAACCATGTCCTGAATTTGACGCGATTTCTTTAGACATTGAGGCTTCAATACGAGTTTCAGAATCATGAGTAATGAGAGCGACTTTAAGGCTTGAAGTGCCAAGATCAATTCCCAAAATCAGCGGAACGTCAGACGCCATTTAGAATTAGTGGTGATAAATACTGTGAACAGCGATGAGCAAACACGAAGACGCGGAACTACAAAAAAATAAAATAATACTAAACAATTGGAAGTTGGAACAGCGAAATTTGATTGACTTGGCAAACTGAAATATAGGACAGCACACAAAGCAGAAGTGGTTAGTACATAAAAGATGATTTTTATATATCTTACCTGCTTTTATAGACACGTACGTAAAGAAATTTCTTTTGTGGCATTTCACCAAACAGACCTTAGAGTGACTTTAAAATGCGTCTTGCTTCAAGGTTACAGCTATCTGCTAATACATCTAAACGGATAAACAAAAACATTTTTGTAATATGAATTTGACATTTTTAAAAGATAGACTGCATATATGTAAAATTTTATCATGTTTTCCGCAAACAAAAATTTCTGAGATTAATAGATAGTGAAGATATAGTTGAGCAACTATGACTTTAGTGCAATTTTATTGTTAAATAATTTTGACCTTTGACATCGGTGCACCTAAACGTATCCCCTGCAACTTTTGAATGCACATATTATATATCTACGACAAAATGTAAAATGACAGTCATACGTATCTTAAGATAAAAATGTACTTAAAACACAAGCGTAATAGCCTCAAATTTTGTCTCCTTCACTTTTTGAATTTAATTGGCAAGAAAATGTTGCTTCAGTCCATAACGATTTCTTAGAAAACATTTGTCAATAAAAAGTCAAGTTAGGTGTAGATATAGAGGTGATTTTTTTTTAATTGGGAATTCGTAGTTGTACTTATTCAGTCGGTGATTTTCGACATATTTCTTTTAGGTTGGGAAATTTTTCAATATTCACGATAAAATTTTATCTAGTCTGTTTGAACACTATGAGAGATCCTTTTATTTTTAAACCTATATCAAGGTAGCGATCTAGGTTACCACGTAGTAATCAAGAACGTGAAAGCAGATAACTTATTTTTTATTTTTGCGCTAGAAGGAGGGTGCAGATTTGTGGGTATTTTGGCTACAATCATTTTATTTAATTGCCACCAAAACTGCTCCTGCCACTACACTCAATGGCGCAAAGCTTTCCAATGGTAGATATATTTAGTGATATAGTGATGCAGCCTTCTGTATGTGATAAGTTGTCTTACTAGAAGATTGTTTTATCCTGGTAACAAATCAATGTCAAATATCATCGCATCCAATCTATTGCAAATGGAATCTAAAACAAATTTAATTCAGGTACAGACTTCTCATTGGTTCATGAAGTGAATTAGGTACATAATAGGCAAGATGGCTCAAGCAGTGGAATGTTAATCAATTACTTTGATGAATGTGTTACTCTGAACTCCATTGGCCGAAAATAAGTGATTGCTGAAATTCGGACATTTCTACATCACTTCACCGGCGTGAAGCACCATTAGTCCCAATTACCACTCGCAAATTGCAACGAAATGATAACTGCATCTCAAAGCACACTTGTGATTCGTCAAATCTGAACAAAATCAGAATTTTTGGTGGTATTCAGTAACTTCAGTTCTTGCTAGTCATTGGATAAAAAACTATGTTGTTCATAAAGGGCATGTTAGAGTGTGCACACAATTTATGACATCTTGTAATTTTAGAACTTAATTTGATAATTCAGTTCTAGATAAGTTTAAGGTTTACAAAAGTTATAATAAAAATGCAGCCCTGGAAATCAAACTTAAGCAGCCTTAAATTAAAAATAGTGCAAGAATGAAATTGAGTCACAATTAAAAAAATTGCGTGAGTGTCATCGCTAACTAATGCATTTATGTAATGAAGGAAAATCCACTCAAGTACTGCGGAACTATGAACAGTTTTTTTATAATTACAAAAAAGCACATTAAAAGAACACAGTCATATAACAACACTGGAAAACCTTTTATAAGTTTTTTCACCAAAACACTAACTTGATTCAATCAGTACCGAGAATCAACAAACGTTCGAAGTGCGCATAAATCATACCCGAAGTAATTCATGGCAATTTCGCATATCCAATTGATTATAAAAAGGAAGAATTATTTAAAATCGTACTGATTTTACCATATTTTGAACAGTACTGTAGCTGTTTGAATCGTACACTTATAACCTCACGTTGTTTTAATTAACATGCATCATCTAAATTTACAGTCATAGACATTGCAAAATTTAAAAAAGAGTTAAATTTTAAGACTATAGGTGATCGTTCACCATTTATCTTTTCGAATTTTTTTTAATTTTTTTTTACTAAATAATCAACGAAAGTCTGTGGAACACGACGCAGATTTGTGAACGTGTTTTTTAGATGTTAACCATTTGCTGAAAGGCGCTGCAAGGATTATAACATCATCATTTTTGAAATAAATTTAAAGTAGACTATTTAGGAGAACAATAAGTGCTGGCAAAAAAGGTATGCTTAGACGGTTTAATAATGGGACTCAAGTACATTGCTCTTGAGTACCTTTATTTTAGCGAAAGCCTAATATCTCATATGTAAACTAGTATAAATTGAATTTACTATGGTTAGCTAAAAGATAAACACTTTATTTGTCCGTATATCGATGCAGCGTTAAGTAAAATCTGAAAAAAGTGTGTTGTGGCAATTTGCTTACACTACCTTGAAGTCTAGCTATGCAAAAGGCACTAATCATCCAATGACCGAGAAAGGACAGGCGACAGCGAATACGACTGGCTGTTGCGATCAGGCTGGCAAAGTGTTCTATTGTGTGTGTGATGACCGGTTGTCAACTGCAATCAATTGTCCAAGGCACCAGATTAACTCGTGACCAGGCCTTACTCAAGCGCGTTCATCGGCAGTTCACTATAATTTAAACAATTTCCTGTGTTTTCTGAGCTCCAAACCCACACTGAAATTGAATTTCTCACACATCAAATTGTCGTCTTCGGAGATTTCTACCGCATAATCGACGGTATCTAGAGCCTATTTTAACTACGTGGAGTGAAGAATGTGACTTCTGTTGATTGTATGCCCATGCAAGAACCAGAAAAGTAGCACTAACCTATACACAACGTGCCCTATTTTTGTTTGAATTCGATAGATTTTTTGGCGTTGCCAAAGCGTCAGTTTTGATAGGCCGATCAAAACACTAAGTTGGCATTTCTCAATTCAAAAGTTGCCTTATAATAGCTTCCATAAACCCGAAGAATTTAAATTTGGGCTGCAAACTGCTTGAAATGCCTCATTCAGTTTGTTTGCTTTCATTGTGCGAGATATTCTGCACTAATGTACATAACTCCCATTACAAAACTTTCCTAAATTCCCGACACGTGGTTTTGCTTAATTTTCCTATCAATATACATGAAATGTCACCCATATTGCACTATGCTGCCGAACACCATAAAAGTTACAAAAACACTCTCAGACAAGCTTGTGTTTGATCAAAGCACAATCTTGGTGACAGAACGCACGTCATCTACTCAAAAAAATGTTTTCTAGCAAAGATGCAAACCATATTATCGCAGCTTTCAAGATACATTGTTCTTCGATTTGGGTAAAATCGATTAAACGATGTAGTTCTGTGCTAAATGTAATTTGTTTTAACTCCTTTAATGTGTCGTTGATGTCCTAATTCCTGTCTTGAATGTCTATAACCGTCTAGGAGACCTCCACGGCTATGTCGTAGACTGCTGGAAATATTAAGATTTCCCGAATAATACCACGAAGTAGAAGAAACTTAACCTTAAATATTCACTCTAACCAAATTGCAATTTATAATGGGGTTTTAAGTTTCTTCTCTAAAATACAAGGCAATAAGGAATTTTGATCTGGACTAGGTTAAATGCATGAGAGGGCGATATTGACACCACTTGTGCCATGTGACATGTGCCTGTTTGAAACTCAACGCTAATGGTGATTCATTAATAAACAAAAGGTTAACACGAACAAACAACTAAAAACATGTCCTTTTACTGCAGACCCATTAGTTTCCTTTGAGTTTCCAAACAACTAGTGCCTCCTTTGTTACGCACTGAATCCGGCTGCAATCGTTGCTGCAAGTAAGGCAGAGGTTTCTGTTCTAGGAAATCTAACCAGTTGTTTTATTGGCCAGCTGTTTGAATTTATCAACATTGAAGTGTAGCGGTTTAGTAAAATTTTTTTACCTTATTTCGGTGAATTAATAGTGAATACTGGGGGAAAACAGCACAAAGAAAAGCGATTAATTGGCGGTTGTCAATTGATTTAGTCAAGCAATGGGTCATATATAATTGTACCTGTTCCTTAGGCATAATTTATCATCGCAGCCCTTAACACTAAAATGCTGCATCATAAGTTAAACCAACTTTACAAATCTGAAGCACCTTGCAACAAGGTGCGAGGAAACGGGAGACTTCTGCAAATGACGTTTCAGATTTTGCTGTTGAAGGTCTGATTGGTTTAGCATTTCTGAAAATGTTTTACCGTAAGTCACATTTAATTATTGCACGCTAGTCGGAAACTGCTTAGAGAAACCTAATTAACCAAGAAACTACACTAAAATAGAAGGAACAAGTTTTTAAAATTGTTCAAGGTCCGACAAAAACTAGCAGCTTCATTATTTGAAGGGACCATTAGCCAACCCTTTCAACTCAGGCATTAAGACGATTTTTCAAGGTAGACCGTGTTGCATTCCTCGCTTTCGGTAAGTTCAAATGGGTGCAAAAAACCAGTCAAAAACTATTCTGTGGAACATGCTAGGCTCATGGCTATTCTAGACATCGTGACGCTATCAGCGTTCAGAAGATCCTTGCATTTTACGGAAGCCAAAAGATTTATCATTGAAATATACGCGCATTAAAAATGGGATGACTACATGAAAATATCATGGAATTTGGAGCTACTGTAGTAGCTAGAGACTTGGCACTACCTTACAACCCTCTAATTAACTACCCGAAGGAAGGGGGAAAGGCGGCGACAGAGAACACGACCGTTTACTAGAGTCGAACCAGCCAAGTGGCTCTGTGGGCGTTGAGTACGTGTGCGTAACAGACGAATGCTGACAAAGGCCAATAACAAAATGGGTGAGTCATTGGTCCACTCGGGCCCTCATGCACGCTTCACTCACGCGAGGTGGCCGTCAGTCCACCACACTACGACACCTATATTCCGGTAAACATCTAGGGAGTAATTTACGCAGTCGTTAGATGCGTTATATTTGGCAGCAAATTTACTACTAATAAAAAGAAAAATGAATAAAATCACACGCAAAGTTACGGCTACAGGAATTTAAATGTCGGATGTTTGCTTGTTGTGAAGTCACAGTTTCCAAAATTGCAAACATTGAAAAACCTAGGGTGTTCAGATGCAATATTTCTATCGTCTGCGGTACAGCAGGAAAACTTTGTACCGATAGCATGTGCCTAAAGGCGATCAAAACATTCATTGACTTCCGGGTAAAAGTTTTCTAATTTTCTTGATGCGGCCGCAGAGCCAGATTTCCGATCTTTCTCATGTTTCACATTTATAGATAAAATCTTTCGCCACATAACCTGCCTCTTAGTGGTCATATTTTAAAATAAAATGAAAATATCTCGCTCAAATTAGACAAATCTTGTAATATTTGGAGGACCAATTGTTGTGGATCCCAGCATGTGGTCTTGAACCACGCCGGGGCCACTAAGTTAACCCTGGCCCGGTTACGCTCCCCTGATACCCGCGAGGAAGAAGGAGATCAGAGGGGACGTAGACACAACCGTTTACTTCAGAGCTCAACCACGTTGGTGTCGTTGTGCCGTGGTTGGCATTTGCGCGTGTTTATTTACAACTCGGATGTGTGAGTCATAATTGCGTCAACACAGAGATCCAGTTGTGAGGCTAATCCAAGTAAAATATCCGTGCGAATGAGGAAGGAGTTGAGGATCCGCGCGGCTGGTGATATGCCGCGGTTCACACCAGTCTAACTGATGCATGGATTGGTAGAAACCCCGGTGTGTGTTTCTCAAATCACATTGGGGCCAACGACATACGTAGGCACAGCCAGATCAAGAAAAAAGGCAATGGAAAACTAATATGCGCAAGAAAATCACTGCTGAAATGCGAAAGTGCCCATTCAACGTAACTAGGCGTTAAATATTCAATCTCTGAAAGAACATTAAACCAGTTAAATCAATTTAAGCTAATCGCATTCGTGAGAAGTCATGATTATATCTCACCTGGACGTGGTGGTTGCTAACAGAGCTAATGCAACTACATTTACAATCATAAGCAGACAACATTTTAAAAAAAATTAATTTTGACACCACCATGAACATGTTGACCGTTGCTAGCGGCAAATTACTACTTCCGTAACGCAAATAACAATGCAGATGACAATTTATCTGTCTCCATAAATCTGCAATGTCTTATTTCAAGCTTTAACAATAGTCTAATCTGGATCATATCATAGGATTTACAGACAGGCCTGGACAACACCTCAGCCTAATATCCGCGCCATATAACTAATAATGAATTTATTCAAAAACAAATGTGTATTCATCGTGGGAGATCTACTGCACCGAAATGTCACCATGATTTTGAAGATCTTTCTTGAAGTTGTTCATATACGGCATCAACTTTATGTCCACAAACAGTTTTATTGGACAACTTATGACACACTACTCTTAATGATCCTTATTCAAATGTTGGCGCAAAAGCAGGTCATGCAACTCTAGATGGTGTGCGAACAAGTTCCACAACCCCATCTAGGAATATCTTGTTGCGGATTAACAGCGATCGCACCTGAGTGAACCCTGTTTACCGCCCTGACGATGACAATGACCCATTCCCTTTTCATTGGTTACTGTTATCAAACGCCTGTCGTCCGTTCACTCATCCGCACCTGGCTGGCGTGACGCTAATAAACAGTTTTGTCCTCTGTCGCCTCTCTTCTCTCCATTCTCGGGTTGTTACGGGCTGCCAACTAGAGGGTTGTAAGGTAATGCTTAGACCACAAGCCACTACATTTAGTGACCCAGAGGTGTGCTACTTATTGGGCATCAAAAAGAGCATCGCCTTGAGCAAAAGCAAGCTTACATTACTTCTACGTACAATGACCTGGACGCTAGTCGCCAGTCCGAAAGGACGCAAGTTTGAATCCAGCCGCTGTCACCAAAATGTAGTGGCTTGTGACCCAAGCACTACTTTACAACCCTCTAGTTAACAGCCCGAGAATAGAGAGAAGAGAGGCGACAGAGGGCACAACCGTTTATTAGCGTCACGCCAGCTAAGTGTGTCTTAGAGCGTGGATGAGTGAACGGACGACAGGCATCTGATACAGTAACCAATGAAAGGGGAATGAGTTACTGTCACTGTCAGGTCGGTAAACAGGGTTCACTGAGGCGTGATCGCTGTTAAACCGCTACAGTATTGTACCATGGTTTTGTTTACCATGACGTCTCCGATTTCATAATAGACAACTGTATGTTTAGGTTTCTTGGTGATAATGTTTAAGAGCTCAGCAGCCGTATTTGGTTCAAATTTAAGTTGCAAGCCCCGCCAAATTATTACCGTACAAGCATAACTTATTCATTAACTGGGAATATTGAATTGATTTAGAACTTGCAGTAACCCACGGCATTACAGCTCTACATCTTTTAACAAGCAATGTAATTAAAGAATACCAACACACAAACAAGTGCATAGGCATTTTACAAAATCCCTCCCGATGTTATCTCAAGGCGTTCATTCACCATCAATCAATTTCATGTTCCTCTCACCTCACACATAACACAACGCAGCAAACAACATCTCTTGCGGTATCAGCAGGACACAGCATCCACTTTCACACCATCCGCCCTTCAA
>UXSR01005315.1:0-40420 GCA_900604375.1 Mesocestoides corti | reverse complement strand
TTAGTTGTTTGCCTTTGAAGATAATCCATCACTCAGGTAGTCAGTGAACATTTATCGTGTGTTGTTGTAACACAAAAGCCCACTTACAATACCCCTGTTTCACTACAATTGCAATGATTCATCAACAGATTACTACTTTGTTTTAGTACTTGAGTAAATGAAGTTAAAAACGCTAAATTTGTTATTAATTTAGCATCCCTATTCGCTGAAAACGTCGGATAATGAGTAGATGTACAATTCATGCGGTTAGAACAGCACGCAAACTTTTCAATCGTTTCTGTTACTTGCTGAGGCTACGAATTACGGAGCCCATGGCGTTAAACAATTACTGCAATGTCGTTTTTCACTTTCTTAATCCTATCTGTTTCGTTAAAGTTGTCATGAAAAGAGTAAATGATGGGGTTTAGTGAAAAGTGCGACCAGTGACTTGCTTCGCCTAAACATGAATTATTTATCAGAGCTTGCAATTACAATATGCATTCCTGCCTTCACGCATATAATGCCACAAATTTCTAATAAATTATTTTAGATGACATCCTCACTTTTTTCATGCAAATATTTTTGTCCTCTAGTGTGTTAGTTTGTCTTAGCCGCATCTTTACAATGGGGTTGTAGTTCATATTGAAGTATTTTTAACACTATCGAAACATCACATACTTTACAACTGGGGTTAATAAACATGCAATATTCGAGCAAGTACTCACAATATTTAATGGTATTTCTTTCACGATTATATCTCAAACTGGCGGTTGTCCAAACGCGTCACAAGTATCCATAGTCGTCGTAGTTATTTTACATAAATTAACGCGTCAAGCTGAAACCTTCTCCGTTTTAGTGAACAGAAGTGTAAGCAACCAACTCCTTTCACTGTAGACAAACGAACAAGTCATCCAAATTTGGCCAATCGAATTAGCACAATCTTTACTATGTCCAAGCTAAACCACATTTTGAGTCATTTTATACCTCTAGTGATTATTTCGTTATTAAAAAAATAAAATATGGACTTTAAATTAGGTTGTGTTTAGCTAATAATTGTGCTTTTGCGTCCTGAAGCTATCGCCTTTATTCCAAACCCATCCATAATGTCCACTACAGTGATGGCTAACAGAAGCTTCTCATATAGCCTTTAACTAACCACTTTAAAGACGTTGCACGGTTTTGTACGATTCGCTTAATAAAAGTGTTATGAAATACAAACTGAGAACATGATAACGTCTGTTCAATCAAATTTCATTGAAAACCTTACGGTTTGCATTTAAAAAAAAACTGAATTTTGCCAATAATTCGACACTTCTAAATTGGGTCGCACAACAGGTATTTAAAATTACAGTAGTAAGGCAAATTGTTTAGTTTTTGAGCATAACTGGAAAAGCTAGGCTTTGAGGGGATCCTAAGAGATGCTTTGGCGCTGTCAGCTTCACAACGATGCTTGCTTAAAAGCCACAGCCAAACTGCATAACTGGTCTAATGGCCAAAGCAACAAACTGTATTTTCGGAAAAGTAATTATTCCTATGAAACTCAATTAAAAATAAGTCCAAAAACAACTTTTGTGTTATCAGCCTAGAGTGTTATTCGTTGACTGTGTAATTACTTACTCTAATACGGTTCAACCTAAAAAATAGTTCCTGGAAATTCTTCTGAAATTGTGCCGAGAAGTCGCTTGAAAAAATGGCTGTAATTAAGTAGCCTTACCCAAATTAGATGGACTTTCAGATACCCTGCACTACTAAGTCAGAAAAATATTCAAGTAAACTAATTTATTAATGTTGTTTTCTATTTTTGTGCCTTGCATCTCAATGTCTAGGTGTCATTTGGCTGCATAACTCAAGCATCGTTACGTGAGTAGGTGAATTCCGGTTTTTTTCATATTTCAGAAAAAATATTCAAAGGTAAACATCCATAGTCCTGGGTCCAGCATTGGCAATAACAGTCGAATCCTTCTAACTGAACATCGCTAAGTTGCCTTAACTGGGAAAAACAGTCTAGAAAATGCAGTTTCTCAAACCGAGGCAGTAATGACACAGAATCTCAGTAAATGCATAGTAGTTTTAAAAAAACCTATATATTTGAAAACATCCTTGAAAATAAGTACATGAGTCTGGAAGGTTAATATTTCGTGTACATTTATTCTGAAAACGCCTACTCAAAAGTATTTACTGTAACTTGCTTTAATTAAAACGACTTCCCATTAATTGTCCTTTGCTCTTTAAGAATGAGCGCAAGAAAATTTGTCATCCACCAGATCTCTTCGGCATTGTTTAACTAAACCGATAGCAAATAAAGAACCTTTGTGCACGCACTGATGCCAGATACGGAGAATAAAACTTCGACGGTGAGGCGAAGTGCGTTGGAACAATCGCGAAGTAATTAGCCGGTGTCGCTGCTGCCTTCTTTGTTTACTTTCCTTTATTTTGCCATCCTTTTCTTGATTGCAGTATATGCGTACTTTGTTTCCGATGCACAATGCGTGCAAAATCCCAGTAACTAGTTAATGGAATCTTTTGTAACGATATTTGAGATTTTATTATTGAGGAAAACCCAACTGGTTTGCAGTTGTCTTTAGAAAGCCTGTCTAATATTAGATTGGATACCTGTTCACGTCATCAGTTTGTTACCTTTTTTAAATATCCAACTCAAATTCGTTCTGAGGAGTGGAAATTAGATCTGTTGAGTTATAATTGTGCATAAATATAATCAAGTGAATAGTAAGAAACCCGAAAAAGTGTTTCTGTCCCACCTTATGGTCCCAAGCACTAACTACGCAACTGATTATACCAACGTGAATCCGTAAATTAAGATAAAATTATTGTTTTACTCTGTGATTCAACAAAACTATCGACTACGGTTAACCGGCGCCACGAATCGAACAGCTTTTTTATCCTTTCACGGATTTCCCCAGCACCGGTATTGAGCCAACACCTCCACGAACCAAAAAATCGCCACGTTCAGATGCGCCCACTTACCTTTAGCCTGAGCGATCTTGAGTGCAATTCTGGGCTGTTGTGTACTCAAAGATGATTGGGCCAATAGGGCGGGGGCGGTTTATATGACTACGAAAGTTAGCGTGCACACACACCAATGGTAATTGAATATATGTAAAAAGTCAGCCTTAAAAGAACTGGACTTGGAAGGACTGAAGCCCCAACACTATTTCAATAATACATATTCAGTAATCTCTTAAAAACTATAACTGGATTTACGGTTAAATCCCCATAAGACAGAGCATAAGCTTTTTTCAGAATTAGAACCTCAAAGTTTACTGTTTGATGTCAGAAAATGCGACATTTAAGTCATACATTTTATCTAAAAATATTACTTTCTGTTTTTAATTTCCTAATCTTAAATTGCTTATGTCCCGTCCTTATTCCTATGCCTCCTTCACTTTCCAGAATACTAAGATGCACAAGATTCAAAGAAAAACCTAAATTTTGACAAGAATAACTTGTAGAAACTCCGTTTCAGAACTCATTTCATAACTGCTTTTCTCGTCGCTTATCAATCTTTTCATGCACGATTTTTGCCCTTCCTAAAAGCTGTCCATACTGAAGTATCTATTTTATATCTAAAGTTATTTAATTATAAATCATGAGTGATTGCAAGGGTTAGCACACAGTTTAAAGCCAAATTAAACGCAACACACATTTGTGCCAAATTAATTCCTTTAAAGGAAGTCATAGGGTACCTCTTAAAAACCATTTCTTTTTCAGTCAGATCATTTTACAGATGATTATTTAATAATGTAAGATTAGGATTATACAGTGAGTGCTAGACCATTTCCGATTTTTGACTACAAAGTTATCGTTGTGTATGTTGAGCAATATGTGATCTTGTGTATTCATTGTGAAAGATGACGTCTTTTTCACTGACCAAGCAGGAACGTTCTGTATGGTATTCAACATTGAATCGCATGCGTTGCTCACAACGCTTCTCAGCAGTTGCTAATTCACCAGAGATTCATGGAATGTTATTGAGCCCATGTCACAGAATTTGCCCCTTTACTTCCACGCTTTCAGCGTTGTTTTCTAATTTTGCTGCTTTACACAAACCATTTTTCGTCCCAGGATATAACTTGAACCGAGGAAGTTTCGGTTTGCGGACGGTGGAGTAAAGAACTGGCTGTGAAAGCACTGTTTAGTATGTTGCGTCCTGTAAAAGTGTGTTGACCACACAAATCGAGTTTCGAAGAGTTCCCAAGTTGCTTTAAATAGCCTCATGCGGTCGAATTGTCAGTATAGTGCCTCTAGAAAAAGTTATAAACTGTTATGGCGGTATTTCGCAATCAACGGAGCCAAGTTTTTACTGCCCATGGAGCACAATCGAAATAAACGACTTGAAAAACAAATGTCATTTATGCTGTTGGTAATGATATGTCGTGGTGGATCTGGCGAGAATGTGGACGAAGGCAACGCCCAAAAAAATTTATCATTTGAATTAGGCTAATGTTCTAACCCATGCGTAGAACTTAAATGTAACCTGATTTGAGAATCAATGATAAGTGGAATCATTAACATGGCTGTATGAATTAGCATTCAGCACCAAAAGGGGAAGAATGCATTTTCAAATGTGAGAAAATGAGCCTGATTTCATAGCAGGTCGAAGCGGAGTCTGAAGACAGCACACCGATGATGGAAGTAATGTGGTCTTGTTAACGTGTTTTGTACATAATATTTGATTTATCCCATGGAAGTATTCTTGCCATCAGCTCTCAATTGATATAAATAAGTTGCTTACAGGTCTTTATATGTGTGCATTGTTGAGCCAATTGAAATACACTTGACGATAACCACTTTTTATAAACTTATGTTACATCAACTTGCGAAAATGTTGCCATTATTTTCATTATACGTAGTGAACACGCACAAGAATTAATTTAGGTATGCGTTTCTCAAGGCTGGGTTCACTTAAAACCCATTTGGTTAACAGCCACGTAATAATATATTCGTGAAAGCAGTGTGTCTCTGCCGATGAAAGTCAGGCATGAAGTGTGTTTTTTGCGGTATGAGTGCAGCTGTGATCGTGAAACATGAAAAGTAATGGGCCGCTTGATTGCTTGCGATCGATTCCGACTTGAAAAATCAATTTACATCCAGCATGCTTTCAATGAAAATTGCTAACATCGTACTCTCCTACGTTTCTTGTCACAGGTTCTCAACGTCAAACAAATTTTCTGAATTGCCTCCTTGTTGTTTGCTGTTGTTTGCTGATTTAAATTTTAAGGAGCCTTGTCCGAGGACTATGGTAGGTGTTGATGGATATCCCATTTTAAACTTTCGAGATTTTTCAAGGTCTGGTGAGGGAAACGTGGTCTGGCGTGGACTTTGTAAAACATTGAGCCTTTTCGATTGATCGAATTTGAATGCTTTGTTTGGTTTTCCACAGTGGGTTGAGTTAGTTGCGTACACTACTGTCCAGGAGGAAGAAGTAGGATCCAGCCAAAAGCATGGTTTTAGTAGTGCACTTATTAAAGAAATATCAACAGAGCCAAAGGTGCATTTATTTGACATCTATGTAAACCAGACGTTACCCTTAGCGATTACCCACTGAAATAGTTTGTAAAATGTGAACATCTTTCGTAGTGCGTGTGCTGTCTCGATAATGATAAAAATAGTTTCGTGTTGCATAAGCTATGTAGAAAACTAAGAATTTTAACTGGCAAGAATTTGACAGTGCCATCTAGAATAATTTAATAATAATTCGTGGCATTTTGTGCGTGAAGACAGGAATGCGTGTTGTAATTGCACGCTCTGATAAATAATACATGATTAGAGAGTGCAAGTCACTGGTCTCGCTTTTCAAGAAATAATTTAATTTAACATTTCCATGACAACGTAGGCATATTAGAAAAATAAAAAAAGCATTTTGCTTTTTATTAAGCATGTGTGAGAAGCGCCATTGTAATTGAAATGTCTTATAGCAGTTAGCGGAAATGAATGCGCAATCCGCATGTTGCTCTAACTACTAGAAGTTTACATCTACTAATAATCAGATGTTTCTTGTCGAATGAGAATATTAAATGAATGTGTACATATGGGATTTTTCATCACATTTACCTGTGCAGCAATAAAATGTATGAGTCTGCTGGTAATTTATTACACTTGCGGCAAAACTGGGGTATTGTAAGTAGGCTTTTGTGTTACAACAACACACGATAAATGTTCACTGACTACCTGAGTGATGGATTATCTTCAAAGGCAAACAACTAACTGATACGACACCGACAAGACGTACGACTGTTGACGTTTGGGATTTGAGCATAACAAAAGCACTCCTGGAAGATGGTTTCCCAGTTCCCACAAACTGCTTTTCACGCTTACTGGGAATATGAATGGCTGTGCTCGCATTTCGAGACGACGTGGTTGGTATTTAGTGTGAATTCGTCGCGATGTTCAGTCGACTTGAAGAGGAAGATCCGCCTTCCAAAATCGGTAGATATTTTAGTGCTGCGGTTGGTGGAATGTGGTATGGGACACAAAATGAAGAGCGATGGAGGTGGCGTGAAGGAAGGATGATGTGAAAGGGGAGTAAAACTGCTGTGCACCGCACACGTGAATTGCTGTGTTCTGCTGATACCGAAAAGCACAATGACACAAGAGATGCTGCTTGCTGCGTTATGGTATGTGTGAGATGAGAGGAGCGTGAAATTGATCGATGGTGAATGAACGTCTTGAGGTGCCATTGGGAGGTGGACTGGAGCAAGTCAAATTTGTGAGATTTGGTAAATTGCTGTAGCTCTTATTTTTACATTTGTGTTCTTAAATAACATCGCTTATTTAAAGATGTACAGCAGTTATGCCTGCACTTTAATGAGTTGGCGGAGCTTGTAACTAAAATTGTAACCAAATACGGCAGCTGAGCTTTTAAACATAATGCGTTGACGTCAAGATACCTAAACTAATAAACACGTGCTTGAGGTGAATTGGCTGATGCAACGTGGTTACTCACGGACAGTTTGGGACCTAATGCCGAAGCCTTAAACAACGCCATCAATAGTCACAATTTGCTATTCTACCTCGATTCGCCCTGTAAATTTAATCATCACTCATTTATGTCTGTATTTGATTTTCATTTCAGGTTGCTTATCAACAAATGCGCTTCAGTATTACTTTTGCAAGGCAGCGGATATGCGAAATCTTAGCAACAGATTATCTCTGCAAATAATCTTACGATTTAGTTGAAATAATAATGACGCAGTAAACCTACTGCGTAATGGGCCTGAGGCAGACTGCCACTGGCTGCACATCGTAACTTGCAAAAGTGTCACGCTCGCTCGAGAAGTACGCCCATCGGAGTGTCACATGGTAGCATGAGCGATAACTTGTCAGATCAGGTTTATGTTGAAGCTGGCTGACATTTGTGACACGCTGCTGCCTCCCAAGCGTCCCAAGTCGCATGCCCCCTTTAAAACACCCCCACCCACGAGTGTACAATGACCCATCGTGCCTTTCGGATGTAATAACAGTTGTGTCAAACTCGTCAAGTCGCCTGCATTCAGATTTGTATCGAATGCAGTTACTGATTACTGCTGAAATTGGGGCATTTTTATTCTGTTGTGAATCGTGTTGATTACCGATTTTTTGCCCTTGATAAATCGTTGGCACCCTTTTTTAGAAAGTCGAAGTTTTCCCAGGATAAAAGAAGACTAGATCTTGTGCGGATGGCTTTGCTGTCTGATTCAAACGCTTGATCACAAGATGGGGTTAAAAGGATAAGTCGAGTGGATGCTCAGCTCGCTCTACCCGAGCGATCTATGATTGATGAGTCGAGCAATTAACACTAAAATGATGCGTAGTTCGTGTAAACAGCGATATGGCGTGACTGTAGAGTTGCGGTTGTGTGAGCAGGGCTGAGTGAATCGGCGTCACAGACCATTGTGTTAACTCAGTTGTCTTGGGGAATGCTGACATGCCTAACACTGTCAACAGAATCGCCTTCCGCTCTTTATCACGGTCCCCCTATTGTGTATGCGCAACCGTCTGATCATCCACCCTTATGCGTATACCTCCCTCTGCTGCCTGTTGCATTTATCCGCACATTCATGCGTTTGTGCCAGACATGACCTTTAATCCACAGAGCGTGACACAGAACTAGGTCGAGCTGTCTGACCAACGACTGAGTCCCAACAATCTCCGGTCTTTTCGATCTTTCGGGTATCTACGTAGCGCAGTTGAGGAATTCAACTCAGCAGCCACAAACTGGAGCACGAAAGTATGTCATGTGATACCAACAAACCCATTTTTTCGGACACAATTGCGAACTCGTGAAATGCTTTAAAGTTTGCCACGGAAAGAGCTGTATTATCGTGCTTGACGCAATTGTGTCCATTAGTGCCTTTGATTTGATAATGCTGGTCACAGGACCGCAAAATAAAACACTAATGAAACAGCGATAGAAACGAGAAACGTGAAAACTATTTAATTTAGCCTTGTACTGCTCAAACCATTGAGTTGTATTGCCATAAAGTCATTCAACGCACCAGCGGCAAATCTTCGTGTTACTTGATACTGCTAACTTCGACAGCATCATTTGAGGTTATCATTATGTCATGAAAGTAGAATGCCAAAAGCTTTAAATTCAAGCAAGATAAAGCACTCAGGCAAGGAAGCCGCAATCCTGGAGTGTACGCGAAACATTCAAATTGACAAACGATGTTAAAAGTGGTAGAAAATTACCCCACATTAAAATCATGTTCAGTGGTGCCTAGTGCCAAGTTAGAAAGATTAATTTGCAGCCGGAGTCTTAAGTGAAAGTGGGGGAAGAAGCGTGTCCGCCTGCATCAATATTCACAATTTCGCTTTCGTATCATTTGATTTACAGCTTCAAGGTCTTAAAAAACCCTCCATTTTTTGTGCAAGTTCCCGCCCTTAGAAGGCAATGAATATGACATTATTATTTACCACCTTAATGAACATCATAGTTCACATGATTCCATTAACGTTTAAGCGTATTAAATAGGTGTTTGCAAATGGATTCATGAGTTTTCCCAATGTGAAACCTTATGCAAGTTTTCTTCATAAATTTCACAAGTAAACATCCCGAAAAATACCTACGCGACATTTTCACTGATTCAAATATATGGATTTTTTGCATTAAGTTCGAAAAATCACAGATTTTCTATGCAACACAAGATGGCGGCATCTCTCCGGCACAAAATGTAGAGGCGTTCGAATAAATTTTAAAAATGAAGTTACATTTGGAGACATTTTCAGATAAAAAAATTGAAAGTTGCTTCCTGATGTGTTTGCTTTAAGTAAAGCATATTTTGGAGTCAGCATTCATTTAACCGAAAGTATTTATTACATTTTGCATTTAAATCTACTCACAACAAGTGCACAGAGAATATAACATGCCATTTTTAAAAAATTTTAAAGCCAACCCACAAATGCCCTAGTGTACTGTATTACTTGTTCGAGATTTTTTTATAGTTCAGCTGAGACTTACAGTATTTTCAACGATCAAATATACATTATAACTAATTATGCTGCAACCTTTGCAAAAAACGCCCTAATTTTTTTAAAGAACTTCGGTTTTAGTATTGGGTTGAGTTAGATTTTGACACCAAGGCTAATTGAAGCGGCTTTGCTAGTGCTACATTACAACCCTGCTTGTTGACAGTCCATAACAGCCCGTGAGGAAAAGAAGGTCAGATGACAGCAAATATCACGGTTTATTTACATTTGACCACTCAAGTCTTTTATAGCACAGTGCGTGAGTGAATATTGAACGTCAACCGTAATCGATAATCGATGACATTCGATCAACTCGTGAATACGCTTCACTCACGCCCGTTTGGTTATAATTTCACTACAGTAAACCTTCGAAAATTAGTGAACTGAATCAGCAAAGCGAACAACAGGTCTCAGGGGTTGGTCTCTAACTGAGTGGTAAAGATTTGAAACAAGGTAAATTTGGTCATGCGTGTAAGGAGAGACTTAGTCCATATTTGGTGTGGAACGGAGTCATCAGTTGTCAACTATTTCGATTTTGCAAAGTAGGTGTTGACGAAAGGCCTCGTCCAAGCTGATCAGTCGCGTGAAACCACCATCTTTCAACTATTCATAGGAGCTTTTAGAAGACATTCTTTCAAGCAAGTCAATAAATTCTCTCGCAACATCTCTCGGTTGCCATGCAACAATATGTAAGTACTTAGAAAAGTGGGAAGTAAACATCCGATTGCGAAAAAGAGCGTTAGGTCGCCTACACCACACTCGAGCCTTTCGACTGTGCGGGAGAACGTTAACTGAAATGCTGTTTTCCGAACAGATTTACAGCAATGGAGCCACTCACTGTTAATAAAGCAGAGTGACATGAAATATTTGAGAGAAAGTACCAACTGGTAGATTCGAAATTTAGTAGTAACGTGTTCCAAGGGTCACCAAATGCAGCAGCTTCGTTAGCACTACCTTACAACCCTGCTAGTTGGCAGTCCGTAACAGACTGAGAAGAAAGAAAAGACAGTTAATAGGAAATATCACGATTTATTGACACTTGATCACTTAGGTCTGTCATAGCACAGCGCGTGAGGGCATCTTGAATGTTAACCGTAATCAACAATCGATAACATTCAATCAACCCGTAAAATACGCCTCACTCAAGCTCGTTTGATAAAACTTTACTCAATATTCCGTGTTTTATCATTTATTGTGATTCAAACCAAATAAGTAATGAATATAGGATGCTAGAAATGAGCATAGAATATTTACACACAAGTATAGAGCATGGCTTTGCTTGCATATCCAAATTCCTGCGCAACTTTACTGCGCGCTTGGCAGTTTTATGCAAACATTTCGGGTCATAAATCTATTCACTTTAATGTGAATAAGCAGGGGAGTACAGAGTCTGGTTATGCATTAGGAATGGCCGTGTAAATATCACAGCGAGTCGTCACGGACCTACCACAACGGGCTCACTTGCTGCACACTGAAAGGTCGTCGCCTTTAGTCTGGTGGTCAACCTCAGCTAGTGCAAAACTAGTTGTGATGTTGAACTTATATTTTGGCTAACCGCGCTGCAATGCATTACTGTGATTAAGGCGGTTCATTTTATTTTAGGCTTAGTAAAATTAAGCAAATGCGGAGTAATAAGTCAGATTTACAAAACCGTGAGAATTTCAATGCTAAAAGAACTAACTAAAGGTGGATTGGCAGGTGGTTTGGCAGTGTCTACGTTCCAGTATTCTTCTTAAGATCAGGCCTGCTGTTTGGACAAAAAACCATTTTGAATTATTTTAAAATTCTATTCGTGTACACCGGCTAGGTCAAAGTCCCACACGGTTTTGAGCAAATGTATGCGTTTTTAAACATCTCAGGCAAAAGATTTGTTTAAACTGGGGACCTATAGGAAATCAGTACTGATTGATTTGTGTTAGAGTAGGAAATCATTCAAGCCATGCCTGTTAAGAAGTTTATTTACTTGTCAGTCCCCATTTTTATTTAAATTTTAGAGCTATGCATTCTTAAATGTTTTTTTGACATGCTGGCAAAAAAATTGCCGCAATAAGTAGGTTTGGATCTAGTTGTTTTAATTGATAAAGTTGCAATTTGAGTCATACACCATCGTAAAAATTAGCACAATGTTGTGTGTTCTGTCGAATTAAATTGCGAATTTGAACCGCGGTCAGGTACTTATTTTAAAACTTATGCAAACAAAGTAAAAATTTTGCCTCATTGTTTTAACATTTGTATCTTTTGAAAAAAATTCTTCCTTTCGAATTGCCGTTTTTTACATAAATGAGCCTTAAACCTCGGGTTCTTGACAAACCCATAGAAAGCCCCTTCTTGTCCCCTTCCAAGTGTGAAATCAAATATTTACTGACTCGAAAATCAATATAAGTATATTAAATGGTGTACTTGTCATTGTCTTCTTTAATCCAACAACTAATAGTCGGTCCTTCTACCTCCAAAAAAGGTGACGATGCTTAGGAAGGAATGTGGTACCATAGGTTAACACTGCTTTTCTCTGAGGCTAACCAACGACATTTCTAGGACGCATGAAACAAGTCTTAGGTAAATGCTGCATTCCTGTTTGTTTTTAATTCTGACCTCATGCTGTCTACAACTTTTCGGGCATGCAAGTTGTCACGAAAAGGGCTTATGCAAGTGCCTCGTGATCTCTATGCAAGGCTTCCCAGTTATTTGCCTTCAGTCAAATAGATCGTAATTAAGACTTTTTATGGAGAAACAACAGCCACAAATTACAAATTTGCAATGCCTATTTTTAGTGTTACAAATATAGAACATTAAAAGGACAATACAGTGGCGGCACGACAACGCCCATTTTGTAAAACTCCATCTTTATCCCTTGGTTCAAGATCTCTTCTGACACACTACAATGAGAGATCGATGCATGAGGTATACTTTTTGTTCTGTACATGAAGGCTGGGACATGGGTACCAGATTTCTTAGTAAAAAAATAACACAAAACGCAATACTTACAAAAGGTTCTTGAAAGAAACGTTTACCAGCTTTGTTGGAGACATTGTTGATTAGGTAATGTCAAAGCTACCACTATGAGCCAAATTTAACGTGAAATTTAAAACTGTGTAAAAGTACGTCGATGGTAAGAGAATTTTGACAAATTTTCACTAAATGCTTCTTTAGAATCAAATCGCTGTTCCACTGTGTTCCACTCCGTGAATACATAACCATCACAACGACTTCAAGCATGAGAGGACTCTGTGTTCATATGGCTTATCTTGATGTCCCATTACGAGGTACTCCATAATCTTGCAACTATCGACCTAATATTACCTGGGTGAAAATTAATGCTTCCTAATTTTCCTTGAATAATTATGGCCTACAAGGATTACGCATCCCGTGACAACGCCACTCTCAATGCACATGCGTGCTGTTTGGACGGAAATTGCAAACAAGATGTTTGACGTCTTCGCGAGTAATCCTACGCTGATTTGCTTGCATCGCGACGTTATTGATACTTAAAACTATCATTGACGTTTCTACTTAGTGCATTGTAAGGCAAAAGTAAACACTGATACTATAACAACTGCGTTATCAGCAGTGTAAATGAACTGTACAGACCTTGTAGCGTGGTGTTAAACCAGGTGGAAGCGTTTAAAATCGGGAACACAGGAAGAAATGCGTCATTTTTCCAGCCAAGACTAAATAGGAAGGTCCATGTTCGTCGCGATATCTTTTTGTGTCCCATTACTAAAAGTAGAACCTGTAATTTACGAAACAGCAACGTTTGATAAGAAGAACAGGTTCTATTAATGTTTTCGAATTTTCTTAATTGACAAAAAGTTTTCCTACAATGCACTTTGCGACTCGTTTCAAATTGTTTACTGTGCTGATGAGCTTGTGTGTAAGTTGCGATAACTTCTGCCAACTATCAACACGCCTATCAATATAATCAGTCTATAGTTATATATTTAAAAAGCCATTTTTTAAATTTGCAATGTAGGGAATGCAGGAAATGGCGTTCACTTGCAGTGACACTGATTTTTCTTTCCAAGTTAAACACTAGGTCTGAATTTCGTTAAGAATGAACAAGAAATTGGCTATTTTTCGAATGCTTGTCTACTTCCAGTGCGTAGTCCAAAGCTGCGTTCTACATTAAATACTGCAAGTAACTCAATCTAGGTAAAGAAAACACCGACAGCATTTCCATTTTGTGCCGATCTACTGCGTTTCAAGCCAAACTTTGCTTAGCTTGATTAATTTTGTATTCTTATTTGGCCAAAAAGGGCACTTAAAATGAACTGTTAAAAGTTTTGATACAACCAGAGGTGAGGTTTCATAACAAATGAAATAATAATAATTTGAGCTGTTCTTCTCAAAACAAGCAAATTCTAATTATGACAGTAGATTAGGACATCACTGAAGTGATGCAAATTTTGTTACAAGTTTTGTTACAAAGCTCATAGCCACCCTGAATAGGCAAGACTCTTAAGATGCACACGAATTCCAATAAACTGTGGTAAATAACAGCCAAGTTGCATAACGACTTTCAGGTACAAGGACGCCTCAGCGAATTGCCTGGTTTCACAATTTGACTGGCAACCAGGAAGACCTACTCACCAAGGCGTAAAGCAATCATGTTAGAGCACCCACGCATCAATTTTCTACTAAATTTAATTACTAAGACCAGTTTTGTCGTCCCTTGACGCACAAAAGGCTCATGAGAATTCGGACGAAAGACAAGATTTATGTCATTTAGTACTCTTTAAACCTAGTTTCTGTGAAAAAAAGTATATTAACTTACGATTTGTCCGATTTTGCTTTGCAGAATCTCTCCAGAATGCTTTGCAAGTGTAAAAATTAGCTGTTTGGCCAAAGCTAAAGTTCAATTTCCTTGTCATTGATTTTAATGTTATCTTGGGGCAGTGCTCGAATAAGTACCTGGCCAAACTGACTCTAAATTCGCTCCCTGTTGCAAATTTCAATGTGCTAAGTTTATTAACAGGAAACCCCAAAATAACAGACCATGGTCGAAGCAAGTGATGATATTTGATAGTGTTTTTTCAAAAGCCATTGCTGTCATCATATTATGGACAAAAATTTTGCACTTTTAAATGTCCAAGATCTTCAACTTATCGAATACTGGGACAAAAGGAATAAACCATCTGGGTCTACTTCAGTCAGGAGCAAACTGCTAATTTAAATCGTTAATTTAAAAACAATAAGTGTTAATTTATCTCCTTTTTTCAGCATTTTTGAAGAGTGAGCTGTGACTTGTAGTTATGAATGATTTTTAGACTGCGGGAAGTAATTTATTGCCAGCCAGCATCAGTCTTATCTGGCGAGCCCTGCTAAGGCAAAATATGTTAATTTACTGAAAGTGCAACAACCGTCAATCAAATATAGTCTGGAACATGATTCCTTTACGAAGCATATGCAAAATGTTTGTTATTACATTTATTAAATTTTTGGGGTACTCTTATAACTAATCAATTAAGTGAGACCAAAGAAGTGCCACTGTGGGGCAAATGACGTGATAGCAAGATGCATAATTTAAATGGAAAGTCTACGATTGGTTGGAATTTATATGGCAAATGGATAGGGCAAATGCCTGAATATTGAGGTTTATTAAATGCGTGAAGCTAGATTAAAAACTTGCATAAATGACAGAAATCAAGGATGACTTTGACGGTACTGACTGTGAGCAGGAACCTTTAAATTCTTTCCACGGTTTTTGAGCCAGCTTTTACGGAAGTTTCCGAGGTATCACATTTAGCCTAAATAAAGAAACATTATCGAAATTTGCGTTATTATCTCTGAGTTCGCAGGTCAACAATCAGGGTGACTGATTCAAGAAATTCCTAAATTTACATTTGGTAAGTTAAATCTGCGTCTTAGGGATTATTTTTATTGATAAATACTTCTTTCAAAACGGATCATTTAAAGGTAAAATGTTTACTTGCCGAGTTATTCGCAGAAAAACGGTACTGCATTTTAAAACAACATGAAGGCATAATTCCAATGAAGACGCTGTGCCTCCAAAGAAGGCATTTAAGTCAATGACTTTTAAAAATAACCTCATGAATTAAATACCCCATTTAAATGACCACCCCATTATCTATTATTGAAAATTACGTTTTGACGAATGAGAAAGCAGACAAAACAGATGCAGTCGTTTTGTTTATCTATTGGTTGACTCAAGTGCCTTTTAAAAATACGGCCAAACAATTTGCAATGTAGACTATGTAACATTCTGATTGACTTCTATCGACAAACTACTTGCCTCATAATAGCCTACCGATGAAAGTAGCA
This sequence comes from Mesocestoides corti, assembly GCA_900604375.1. NCBI lineage: Eukaryota > Metazoa > Platyhelminthes > Cestoda > Cyclophyllidea > Mesocestoididae > Mesocestoides > Mesocestoides corti. The sequence goes on along the minus strand of UXSR01005315.1, from coordinate 24,694 downwards.
ACTACCTTTTACGCATTCAGTCTCTGCAGCTAGATTCGAGTATCATCATGGAGATTCTTGATGCTCCTAGAATTTATAAGTAGTGTATTTGTAAGTCAGGTCAATTCACGGACTAAATTCACTTAATGTTGCATAACGTGTGGCCTCAGTGCTATATTTATGGAATTATTAATCCCAGATGAAGGTCAATAATCAAACGTTAATACAATTGAATGTTGATTCAACTGGACCAAACGTTTAAACCAGAGGTATTTAGAAGTCCATTCTGATTGGATAAATGCAGTAAGTACCACCCTACAAATTAAATAGGTATTTTAATACGACAATATAAGGTATTGTGGTCTCTAGTGCATGTTAACGGAAAATTTTAATTCCGGAAGCTGCATTATGATATTTTACGACCCTAGGACTAGACTCAGCCTAGTTTAATTAAAATACCAAGCAAAGTCGAGGCTATGCCTATGCTTCTCGAATAAATGCATAACAATATTTTTCGTTAAACTGGATTTGAGTAGTTAATTTTCACACCGTGTTGTAAAATATGTGATAAATTAACTTGTTTTATTTCACAAGTCTTCATGCATGCCGCATTATTTGACTGTGTTAGGCTTTTAATTGATGTACAAAATGCACATCTTTGTAATAAACCCTAATTTGTAACTAACCTAAAAGGTTTGCTTACTAGACTAATAAAACAATTACGAAATTTAGTGAGTCGAAGTAAAGTGAAGAATTTTACCAACAAAATTAGGAATTCATGCATATCAAAGTCGCAACAGGTACATTCTTGAGCTAGGTTGACCCTTTTAAAAACAACCAATTAGAACATTTTAAATTTAGTGACACTGACATAAGTAATAGCATTACTTTCTGACATCGTAATGCTTTCAGTTGTCGCTACCAATTATTACCAAAATTAGAATTCCTGAAATAGCGACAATTTTTTTGTCTGGATGTGTTTAAAACAAAGTTTTCGTGCAAAATTTGCATTTTCAAACCTTAGCAAAATTGATATAACTGAGAATTACTTCCATTAATATGTGGCGTTGGTTTAGGGCTAGAATATTTGATAGATTACGCTTTGACATTTCTCTGGTTTTTACCCCTTTTACTTCGTGCTCCATGCCTCTTAAAAGGCCCATTTTTGTCATGAAGATTTTAAATTTTTGGCGATGACAAAGTAAACAGTTTAATGGCTACAGGCAAAACATTCACGAAGGAGACAATTTTAATGCGAACAGGTCCATTTGAAAACATTCCCATTCAGAAAACCGATTAGAGCCATTTTTGGAAAAAAAACCCAGCCTGCATTACACAAGCACCAAATTTCAAGCTGCGTCTAATCAGTAACCAACCTTTGGCTCTTTTGCTAAAGGTTTCAGAGAACTAAAATTTTGTTTCGACTAAATGACTGTACTTTTAGTAAAAGAGACACACATCCTGGAGTGTTTTAGGAATAGAGAAGCGCGCATTATCGTCAAAAACCCTGCATTCGATGTAGTTTGATGATAGACTCGTTTAGCAGATTCAGTTTCAAAGCCAACTCTAAAAAAAAGGGTTAGATGGAATTGTCAGGATTAAAATTAATGTACGTTTCCCGCAGTTCACCGTCGTTTTATGAAAAACCTCATTTCGCGTTTCTCTTGTTAGTGACATCGATGATATGAGTCGCCAAGATAAACATGCAAATAAAATATAATTGGACTTCTCATAAATTTAACGAAACCCATCCACAAACGTGCATTTCCTGATTATGAACATATCCCAAGCTAAAATTGCCCCTTTTTTCTAAATTTCATATTTGACACTGTTCTGCGTTAGAGTCATTATGCCATTATGTTGCTATGACACTTTCAGTGGTTGTGTTTTACGGTAGTTACCACAAACCCATAATTAAATTTAAAATCCTTTTTTGTAGAAATGTAAACCAATTTTAATTTTTCTTGCAGTAAGGACTCAAGGCGCCGGAACGATTGGCACCGTGAAAAAACGCAGTTTTCGGCAGCACACAGAGTCTCAAAGACTTTCTTAACACCAATTTTAGAGTTTCTCTGGAAGCTTCTTTCTTGCAGAGAATTGTGTCATGTATACTTGGTAAAAAATTCGCACCTTCAATTGTAAGGGGGAATTTGTGAAGATCAGGTCCGTAGACATTGAAAATAGCCATTCGATTGTTGAACTGAAATACATTTTTGACCTCAAACTAATGGTTTAACAGTGGTCCAACTAAGTCTTTGATAATTTGTTCTTTCGAATGCAGTTTTCATGTTTTTTTTTGAACTTCAAAGTAACTAAACCAAAGCCTTTTTCAGAGCGTATATTGACGGTTAGTGCCATACAAAAATGATTCAACTCGTGATATGTCAATTGGTAGATACTTTCCATTGGAATAACATAAGTGACAAGCTAAAATGCCATTATATGAACATCACAACATTCCAGTTGGTGTGAAACTTGAAACATGAAATGGAATTTAAAAATAAACTGAAGACACTTTATCGCAACACGATTTCTACAAAATTAGGATTTTTCATGACCTGCCAAAATGATCACTCAGCCCACACGTCAGTTACTCAACCGATGGCAAAAACTGCTTAGCACCAAATTTTTCTACCGGTCAATTTATTTATTAGAAATCTACTGAATTTTTCCCTCATTGCGTGTTTCTGCTGCCCCAGAGCAAATGCCACGTTAATACCTTGTGTGATTATGTCCAATTTACTTTAATCATGAATACGGCGCTTTGCAAACTACATGAGAAGCATTTGCACTCTTATTTTGATTGAACTTTTTTCGATGTAAGCAATCACTTTTTCAAGCATCAAAGCAGTAAATTTGCAACCTGGTCCCTGCAGGGCATCTTTTCTTTTACAATTTACAGTAACACCTTGTGTTTTTCTAGGTCTTGTTGACTTAGAAATCATTTTTAGTGCGAAAATTGTAGGCTTCTTATTAGTATGTCTTAGATATGCCACAAGACTTTCAAAGATCCTACACAGGTTACGTACTATCTAATTTTCGATAACCTTACTAGTCTTTTACACTAATTTGCGTGACTTTTGTTCATAAATTTCTACTTTTCAATAAAAGAGGTAATTTATTTAAATCACGGAAGTCAAAGAAATGTGCTATATTTCATATGGAAGAATGCCTTTCAATTTTACTATTTGTTTTCAATGGTCAATGGCCATTTCGCAATTTATCCCTCGTGTTAAGTGTTAATTCTTTATTCACATGTCCTGAAATTCGATTTGAACAAATTTATACGTTGCCATTTTTTCCTTTGTTTTCTGTGCTAAGTGGGTTCAAACAAACACACATAAGCAAATTTTTGAACTGAACAAAACAAATATCTTTTTAAAATCGCCACTATTTACAATGTCGGCAACTGAAAGGAAACTAGACAAAGCACTTCCTTTCAAGCCAGAGGACTATAAATCAAGCAAAATTTAAAAATCCCTATGGTACAAAATGTGATTATAAGCTTAGAGTGGCGCAAACAAGTAATTTGTAACAAATTGCCTTTGGAAATTAGGCTTTTTTAGCATAGGCACTAGCGCGGTGCTAACTTGATGTGAATAACTAGTGCCCCGTAAAAAGGCTGCTTTAGATACCTGTGCGTTAGACATATTCATGCACGCTTTAAGTAGCTTTCAAACCTATGCACTACTACGCAGTTACTGCCTTTTTTTCCAAAGCTATGTTAAATAACCGGTGCTCCAAATACCAAATATTTAACCCTGGTCCCTGCAGCGTTTTACTTGCTCTAGTAAGCTACCTAAGTAAGCACGCTACGTCGCGTCTTGGCACCATGCGAATGTACATGGAGACGTGAATAAATTTGATGCAATGTCTGTGAATTGATTTGCATTAGAATTATCTTTTAATTTTACATGCAGAATAAATCGCGTACAATGTAGTCATCATAATATCAACAAGCTATCGTTTTTTTTACAAGGAAAATATTTAGGCTTATTGAGTACAGATCATAGAACTTAAGAGATTTGGGTTTAAGCATAAAAAACATAATAATAATAATAATTTCTAGAGAATTTAATGTCGAATTATGGACTATCTGATGCAATAAAGACTGCGTTTTAAATCGTTGCATACTTCTAGCTGGCTACAAGTAGTGGCGCCATTTTAAATCCGAATAACTGCATAAATTAATCTTAGGGGAATTTATTTAGTTTCCCTACGTGAATAAAATAACAGCATTTATTGCTTCATTGAGAAAAATGCAAAGGTCGTCGGCAGATTACTCTGAAGAAAACTATAAAATGGTAACGATCGAAAATAATAATTTTCAAGTAGGTCGATTAAAGCCTATTTAACTGATTATGACCACGGTAGACCCCACAAACTTCAAGTGAGCGTGTCGCAACATTGACAATTCTCTCCAAGTATGACCTGCATGTCTGCTACTTAATCAATTTAAATAGTATTTGCAGAACCTCAGTTTTTCATAAAATGTTTACCTGCATCAGTGTCGACATCTTACATTACAGGACTAGCTGAAAATTAGTAAAAGTAAGCAACCACTGAAGTGAATTTCACTGGAATGAATTAAAACCAAAACTCTGAGCAGCCACCCTTTATTTCGAAGATTTGCAGACATATTTAACCTCGAAATCATGAAGTGTTCTTTAAGAATGTTCATTTATTTGGTAGTACCTTGTCATTTGAAGCATCATTCATGGTTTGGATTGTTACGAAATTTTCAAATAACTAGCTAGAAAGACTTTTTTGCATTACCCACTATGTATCACCAGACAACATCTTCTGGATTCGCAAAACCGTAGCAAATGTTAGATTAATTCTAAGTTTAACCTTTTTTGGTTTCGTATGCACCTTTTACTAACTTCCAGCACAAATAACTATTTTTTGTGTTGTTTTAGTTACTTTTGAAGGTGTGAATAGAAAGATCCTTTAATATTTCACCTATAGTGCAGTCTATTGCACTATTATTCAAATAATTCGAGTCAAGACAAATGATAAAAAAGTCTGCATAGTTATCTAATGCCTTCATCGGCAAATTTTGGGAAACTAGCCCTCGGAATGGCGAACGTGATTGGCTGTACAGAGCAACCAATAGGAATGTACGGAAACAAAAACTGGGGATCAATATTATCTACACATAATGCACAGTTTTAAGTTAACTATCAGGCAATACAGTTACAATTTTCTGGAAATACAAACGAATTAACTCAAATCGTAAGTCCATATGCTTAGACAAGTTTTAAAAGTTACATAAAATTTTTTTGATGTCGAAAATCTTTTAAGATGTCTATAATAAGAGATTATGGTAAAAATGAGCTTATTTTATAATTACGAAAATCGTTCTTATTGAGCCCTAGTGGGATACAAGTCCCAGCCTCCTTTTATTTTAAAATTGTTAAATTCAGAAAACTGGATGACACGTTACCGCACTTTCTGAAGTACGTCGTCGAGGGGCTTGTTTTGAAGCAGTTTCACGTTAACTTCTGAAATTTATGATACTAGATTTTCTTCAATTTGTTTTAATTTGTGAAAAGATTATTGAAATTTGGTGCTTATGCATCAGCTACTTCTCTTACTGCCATCGGTTTTGCCAAACGTTAGTCAGGAGAAAATGTGCAAACTTGGGAATTCATGCGTGTCGAAATACAGTTCCTGTAATAGGCGAACAAGTGATCTGGTTTTGCATCCGTCTTTAATTAAATTACTTGAATTTTCGAATTAACCAAATTAGCGCGTATACCTGGTGGTTAATGGTCAACGCGAGTTCTCAAATAAAACACTTAAAGTGCTTCTTTTTAAATAAGATTCGAATTTCGCCAAAAAGTTCTGAAGTCTTCGGTCACCGAAAATGCCCTTGATTGAGTAGTCAAACATAACTGTATACTGGTTGCATGTTTTACTAGTTTCGGACCTGCAGTTAGTGGGAAACCCAATTATTTGCAAGATATTTGATTCGAAATTTTATAACCATTATCAAGCAAGCTGTAACTGAAACCAAAAGTTTTGTAGACGGAGTGTAACTTAAAACCTGAATGCATTTTTTTGCCACCAATTACAATGTTGTCCTTGCAAATTTAATTTGCTGCATTCACAGTAGCCTTAATTTTAGTTGTGCAACTTACCTTGTCTAAAAATGCGGTGGTTTTAATTGGTTAATTATGTTAGCAGACTAAGGTCTGGAAAATTCTGCAGTGGCAATACCACTTGCATGTTGTTGCAGTAAATTGTACGTGTTCAAACTGTGAATTCTCATAACCATTGCCGCGGTAGTCACCAGGTTCTATCATAAGCTCAGCGGAACCCAAAACGCAAGCAATTTTGGAGACAAACGATCTTTTGGACTACCAGTATCTTAAACCATTTTTTCGTGTTAAAAAGTCTCTCTTAATTAAAAATTTTTGTGTTAGTAATGAGAGTCTCCGTGTCAGCCAATCAAGTAGGCTCTTTTTAAGTTTCGGTCCCGTGTTTAATTTGTACAATTCTTGGATCTTGCTTTTTATCAGTAACATTGGCATTACAATTCAAGATGAAAATTGCATTGCCTACATGATCCCAATTCTACATTTTTTTGTAGAGTATTTTTAGTAAAATCGTAAAGTGTCTTGGTATTTAAAGGCTTGTGATCATGAAAAATAAAAACTCAGCTAAGGACATTTAGTCTCTAAAGTATCATTCTTCGATGGTAATCTAATTCATGTGGAAACGAAAGAGACTTAAGAAATGCTTTCAGCAAAAAAGTCAGAAACTGCAGAATAAAGTACCAAGTACGCTAGGGTTTGGAGGCGTTAGTTATAGCATTGTATTAAAAACAGAAAAAAATTACAAAAAAGAGGAGCGACGGGAATCTAACAATGCCGTAGATGTCTTTTCAGGACTATATTTGTTCCGCCCTTGCGTATAAATGGTCCTCAATTCCAGTTTCGTTCCATACCTTTGATACTAGGGAATTTGAAAAAATGATTTTGGTTTAGCTGCTAAGCAAAACAAACGCATAAGAGTTGGAAAACATTCTTATTTTTTAAGCCCGATTTCAAGGATGATTTATGAACTTTTAGCTTAAACGCTAGTACTTTCTCCCCGTAGCTTGATTTATTGGTGGCTAGGCTTCTGTCATAGTTTCTACACTCAAGATTCAAATCACATTGCAGTTTTCTACCGTTTGCAACTTCAGTTTAGTTAGTTCGAAGGAGGCCGTTTTATAGATCATCCTATAAATTAACTTGGGAGAATTTTATTCCAATTTCTCATACAACAAAGGCATTTCATGAGGGCTTTGTTTTATACTTGATCTTAATAGTGAACCAGTGGTATAATGCTTACCACTCTTTTACAAGTTTTTTTTATCAAAAAAGTGCTTCTCAAAGTCCACATTTAGTCAGCAAATGGAGCAGCGAAGCCAACCTATTAAAAAAACTGCATCACAAAAACAAATACGCTAAACTTTTTCACAGATAAGTGCCATTTGGGAACAACCAGAATGGCAATGTACAGCCCAACAGAACAGCCTTTTAGCAGAGCAAATAAATGAGTTCCCTTTAATTTACACTAGCAAACCACACATTGGTTTGGTAGCAGTTAAATGGAATTAAGAAATTTCTAAATTACCTTACAGAACAATAAAAAGAGGACATGAAAACCATCGGAAAGTGTCGTCGGCAAGGGTCGACAGAATGCACAATTGCATCGTAATGCTACTACCTGGTACATCGTGGCTGTCTCTCTTGCCCTTTGTACTCCACGCAGTCTGGGCCATTGCCCTAACGCTGAACCCCGTCCAGTTCAAACCACCGTCCACGGCCGTAAATGGCCAACATCGACACATGGAAAAACAACTTTTCTTTGCCGATGTAAACACAAAAGTTCACGCCAAAGTCGGCTCCAGAGCTGAACTACCTTGTCTAGTGTACGGAATTGATTTGACAAATGTTGTGGTAAGCCAAAGGCTTTTTGGTAATTAATTATTGATTACAATTTTCTTTTTGTGTTCTTGCATTAACTACATCTTTGTGTGGCATGTAACAACATACTGTTTTAAGCTTTTAAACAAACATAAACTGGGTGAGGTGAGAGGCTACAGTAAGATTATGAGGTCAACTTCTAGGCGATCTGATTATCACGCTCATTTGTTAACCATTTGATTTTATCCTTATTTGAGTTGCTATTTTGCTTAAACTATGTAAATTAAGGTGAGAATAGTTTAAAAATACCTGTTAGGCAGCTCGACATAGTTTACGTGCTTCGGCTGATGAGGAAGTTTGCCTACAGAAATGTACAGATGAATTGTAAGAATTGAAAAAAATAGTAGACCAAATTACTCGCAGTTCATAATGGATTTTATACCTAAAATTCACTACTGGCTATACAAGATCTGAAATTAATTGGATAAGTTAAAAATGGGTAGTCGGTTTTCAGGCGCTTATTCAAGTAGGCATACCAGAAATTTTAGACATTACCACCTCCTTCTTATTTGTGGTAAACAATTTCAATTTTAAGATATCCTGCCGTCACCATTTATTTTAAAATTAAATGTCAAATTAAGAAAACATCTGATATGACCTTATTTTATATTGCTGATCTGCGATTGCGCGGCAGCTTGCCGAAATGTTAACTATCGAATTTACTGTCAAAGCATAATTTTTTCAAGTGTAATAAACCGTAAAAAACCATCACTGGGTGCATATATTTGCTAGTACAGTAAATTTATTATTGTGTTAAATGCGCTAAACAGCACTTATTGCATTCAAATCAGTAAATATTGATAGCGCCTTGTTTTAAAAGACGTAAAGAATCATAAATGTAGAGATCATAGCAGGACCAATATGACCATTACCCAAGTATTTTTGTCCTTGTTATCCATCATACTATGTTTAATTGCATGGTTCTTTTGAGTCTAAGGGCCAGAAAATTGCTTGGGGACGTTGCGATGCTCATCAACAATGTTTAATTATGGTTCCGTTTTGTCAGTTCTTGAAAACAACTATGGTATTAAAAGACATGCTCCCAAAAGTACAAGGGTATAAAAATTCTTAACCATTTAGAATTTTTTTTACTTATTACAATGCTTCAAAACTTTAGCTAGTGCTACAAAAATCACGGTTTTTATGAGTTTCATTAGATAATAAATCTGCAGCCGCACATATCGACTATGAAACCTGTTGTTTGCAAACAAAACGTGGAAGGACTAACTTAAAAAAAATTTCTAGGTTTTAGCACAATGTAAATAATACTAGAAGGGTGGTTTCAGGAGCTACTTTTTAGGCAGAATGCATTAAACCAACAAGTGACATGTTAATATAATGCAGTTAGATAAATTCTTTTGTCAAATCTTTGAATATACGAAAATCTGTTTTTATACTTTATTTAATTATGCTGTTTTAATCGAAAAAAAAACTAGATTTCACGTAAAGAAATTGCAAACTTGATAAATTTCGAAATGAATAATGTATTTTGAGATGCCCCTCTGGTTTTGTAAATTGGCACGTCCTCAGGTAGCTGGTACTTGCATCTGCCGACTTATGCTTTCTTGGCTTTAAGCTCTATAAAGACCACAGCGTTATCTTTTGGTTTATCCTTTAAAGCACAATACACAAAATGTATTTATGCTGTGAATTTATGATTCTTTTTCCCACCATTGGCAGGAGGTACGTCTAAATTACTAGTGTTTTTTGAGCACATAGAATGCGAGAAGCTGCAAAAAGTCTAGCATGGATTAGTTTTTTTGAAACAATGGGTGTTATTAAATGTTTCAGAGTCTAGATATAGGTTTGCGAAATTATTAAGGGATACTTACATAAACAATTTAACCTTGACAAGCCATTAATCAGTGCAAGCATGAATTATATTTGCTGGATGACTTGCACCGTAATTAATACCGCCCTCTGATTATTTACTAAATCAGTAAATTAGACGAAATAACTAATTTGAATGATGGCATATTTCAAATTTTGCTCTCTCAAATGGAATGCATGTTTAACTTTTCACGTAATTAAAGCCTAATGATTACGATGCCTCTGAGCACAATTACTTGGACATATTTAATTAGTTCCTAGACATTGATTTAAAATGCCTAAAGTAAACTTCACCCCAAATGCTATAATCGGAGTATCAATAAATAAGCATGAACATTACACATTTATATCAAGTTAAATTTAATCATTTTGAAACGAAACGGAATATTCGGATTGGTTGTAAATAGCAATATGAGCCACGAGGTCAGGCTGTATTTATTTTACATTAAAGTAAAGCACATCCATGTTGTTGAAGTTTAGGCATAAACATGGTTGCATTGTGGGACTACATTAACACTCTGACATTGATAAGTGATCAACTGGATAGTTACAGGTCCTTTTTTTTAAAAAAAATTGGTAATTGGATGCATTAATAGGAAAACAGATTTGTTTAAGTCTGCATTAAAACAATGTTTGAGTAAACAGAAACAAGACTAAGACATTGAAACAAACGTTGTCAATGATCCATACACCCAAAACTGAATGCTGGACTTCACAAAATGCGTGGGCTTAGTTTAACTGTCAAATCAGGTAAATACGCAATAATAAGTAAACCCCAAGTGTGGTGGTTTCCGTTATGCTTTTAATTAGTCTTCACACGACGATTTTGCTTAAGAATTGACTTACAAAATACAACGATATGTCAAAAGCCAAGTGTTCTTTCTTATCTAGATATCATGGTGGAAGGCGGGAGAGTATCAAGAGTTATCGCTTGGACTTGAAACAAGACAGCATCGCTACTACCTGCCAAGAAAGTTTTTTGAGGACTGGACTCTGGTAATTGAGAACATTCAGGAATCTGACGCTGGATTCTACGCGTGTCAGATAAACACAGACAGTCTACTCGAAAAGATTTTCCTACTTAATGTGACCTGTAAGACCTTGCATTATTATTTTGCTATTTGGACTCACAAATGTTGCTGTTTTCCACAACAAACCACATTTGGTTACGAGGACGAGTTGTGTGCCAAAATTGCTGAAGACCTGGATTAAGTGTGCCTTTTTGAAGCAACGCATCGATACCAAGGGTTAAGTGGTGTAATTATTTTTGCAAGGCATTAAAATTATGGTGAAACCACCGTAGCCTGATGCCTTAGAAAAGAATGCGACCTTACAAAATTTTACTAGATTCGCGTATGATTTTCATCTCAGGGGTGTTCAAATTACGGGGACATTCAAGCTACAGAAATCCAAGTTAAAGAAGCCTTGGCGTTCAGACAAAGTCAGATGTATTAGCCACGTGATCTTTAAGTCTCTACACGTACATTATTCCCACGACAGACCTCAAGGCTATTACCAGCGCTCTGTGCTGTAACACGATGTCCTAGCTTTTTTTATTGTCATTTTATTCACAGTAATAAAACTCCAAATTATTTCCGCATGCAGGTTAACAAATTGTGGGCTTATAATTGGGTGAAACGTGTATAATCCATTCAGACTGTACCTCTCGATTGGACGACGCTTTGTAATTAGGGTTTTTTTCCGAATTTCTGGTTGGTTGCATAAATTTTCGACATGCGATTTGCTGATTCTCAAAATTATTAAATAACATTAAAATTTCCTGTTTGGAAATTCTTTGTTTTAAAAGACTTCCTGACAATCATTCTTACGAGGTTTCGTCAAAATGTTTAAACGCTTACAACACGGCATGACTGTGGCGAAAAAAGTGGTGCCGCTGGCATAAAACCCATTCTCTTCAGATTCAAAGCAATATGAACAAACCCAATATGAACATGGCTTGTCTAACAAGAATTTCTTGATTAGTTTACAATCAATAAAGTTCACGATTGCTTCATTTTTCACAGAATTACTCTATGTAACTTACTCGCATCAAATTTTGACGCTAAACTATTTTTGGCTTGAAAACTAACGACAATGTCCAGATGTATCATAACTCGGATTTTTTAACTCAAAAGACTGGTACAACTTTCACAAGAAAACACTAATGCACGTTTATCTTACTGTTGTAAAATAGAAGTAGTACAAGAGGTCAAACTTTCTCTTAATTATTCTTTTCTGTTTAATAAAGACAAATGCTACATTGCTTGCGTATCTGTTGATAGAAGTTAAACTTGTGTGCGGTGGAATAAGCTGTGATTTGTGATTTAATTCAGACTCAATCCCTGGATTTCCTACTTGTTATTGTCAGACTGCAGCTTACAATTTATTCCTTTAAAGAACCAAAATCTTATATGACAAGCCGTGGCAGCAAACTCACGTAATTCTATCACATATTCGTTCTAAAAACAATAAAACAAAGTCATTTTATTTCACGTAAAGTGTTTTGGAATTTTGACATTACGAAAGTATTCTTAAACAGATATCTGAGAAAACTGTAGGCCACTGATTTTTTACGGCAAAAATGCATGTTATGCGGATGATATTTATTAAAATTAAATAGACTCCAACTAAAATCGGGCATAATATTCTGGCAGTTGTATCTGAATACTGAGCGCTGGCCTTTGGATATACAGCAACGCCCAGCCAAAGTGGCCATGGGAACCTTACTTCACTGTGCAATCTTCTTATCAATGTTCGACCTTTGGATTCGTTGAAGCGTCTATATTATTTCTTGCTGCCAACGTATTTTCTTCGAATAATTTTACTCTTAAATTAAAAAATTGATGATTGACTTATATAACTTAAATTTTGTGTTTCTAGTAGAAGCATTTTAGTGCTGCCCCTAAATGGCTAAATCTTTAACAATTTCTCATAATTTTTTCACTTTAAAGTTGGAGTATTTTCCTGTTTGTCTTGATTTCAACGAATTCTGCGTTTAAACCTGACATCTCGAATCCTGAGTGCCTACGTGACACGTTTAAGCCGTGACACTGCTAAATTGAATTATGCAAACCAGAGCAAGATGTTTAAATTTCTAGCCTTGGCAACGGTGAAACAGCCGTAAACTTGTGTTAAGATATTTAGATACGTTAACCTGATAAATGGCCCTGCTCACTGCCCCCGCCAACCGCAGGCAGCCGTGAATAATTTTAAATTAAGTTTCGTTCTTTTTTCGGTCATTCATAAACAACTTCTTTTCGACTAATTTGATCAATTTATGTCGGCTTGTTTTCCTAAGTATATTTTATTTAGTAAAATGGAACTTTTCGAGAGATCTTATAGAAGAATTGCAATTAATTATTTACGCGCTTTCTACAATGTAGTAACAAGTTGTGTAATGATTTGTACTTATGTGTAGGACTAAAATTTCGCATTGTTAAAACATTTAACTAATTTGTACAATTAGTTTGGTTAAAGCAATTCTCGTAAATCTTGTCATCTCACACCCAATGATATTATTGTACGAAATAAACAGAAGTAATCTATAAAGAAGCCTTTTTGTGCTGCCAGCATATGTTTGTGTTTGAGCGCAATTTTTGACGACAGTTTATGACTTAACCATAACTCGCTTAACTTTGCAGTAATGCTTGCTTGAATTAGCAATACAAACAATAATTTATGCGTAATTTATGTAAATCCAGTTCAATGATTTTTATTTTAAATGCCTTTGTTTTGAAGTTCTTTCTTTACTTAAAAGAGCTGCGCCTAAATAAATGCTGATTCCCTTACGTCAGTATTGTAAACACAAAACACACTATTTATCACAAAAAGTTATCTGGCGTAAAAATGCGTTTCGGTTGCTAGATTGGGTCTTATCACATCTGAGTTTTGCCTTGGCCGCATAATCTAGCTGCCGTCCATCCCGTGTTTTTAGCACAAACTAAGCAGGAGCAGGCGAGATCAACTGATCAGGAGTTTCTCAAGGATGAAGGTAACCTCCACTTTGCTCATTTCTTGTCAAACTTTTAACATTCTAGCATGCTTACAAATCCAGTTGTGTTGGCGCCAACTTGACCCTTAAAATAAACCTTTTGCTAGAAATACTGTGTTGGTCAAGAGTAGTCTGTGGAAAATTTGGAAACTATACAACAAAACAACACAAAAGCTGTGATTTTAAAATGGAAATTGAAATAAAATTTGATGCTGGCTGTCTGTGTCTAAAAATGCCACAAAATAGGCCTTCAGAGGCAGCATTGTATACAACATCAACAAAGCACCATATCTGCATAATTCGTGGCGTAAACACAGCACTTGACGATTAACTTGGTTGGAATGCTTTTTGGAAAACTCTCACGTGCTCTCTTACAAATGAATCCTCTTTTCATTGCTGATATCACCGTTTCCTTATTGATACAACAGCCAGGTTACCTTAGACGTTTTAAAAGGTCAAAGGTAATTGCTAAAAAGTATACATTTCAAGGTATTGTTTTGAAGTCAACTGTGCCAACATGACCATCACAAAAACCAACAGCTTTGTTTGTTGACCTCTTCTCTTTTCAACATGAGTCTAGTCAATAGTAATTTTGCAGGAAATGCTTGAAATTATTTTAAAATCTAAAATGCCAAGCCAAATTACAAAATTTTCCCCTTTTCATTTTTTTAAATAAATCTTTAACACGCGTGCTTTTTCATACACACGTGTCACAACTCTGATCTGATGTGTTGACACCGAAGAACACTTCAAAATAGTCATTCCCATGAACATTTTAATGAAGGCCATCTATTTTCCAATTATGGCAAACGTTTCATTGATATATTTATCAACGTTTTATTATCATTAGGATTTTTTTAGTCATTTTTAATGCAAATTTTAGGTTTCGCGCAATCACCACTCCTTCAAGGAGAGCAGTCCATCTTTCCAGACCAGCAAACCACCACCAGTTCCGCATCATTCCAAACACAGATCTCGTTCACCATGAAGTCTTTCATTCCACTTTCAATTCTTTTTCTAATAATCCATCTATCTGCGTGATTTAAATGTCTAATGGGCACTCTCCCCATATTACTCCGCCTAATCATGTGTACATAATACAGAAATTTTTACAAAATTTTCCATCGGTTGCTCTAAGCAAACGTTTTAAGGGTGACTGGCAAATGTATATTTACTTATCTATAATCATTTCGATAAATATATTAGCTACTTTATTTGGATTCGAAAAATTAGCAGGGAAGCGCGTTACCATGTGTGATTATGCTTCATGTTCAAGAAATCACAAATTCCTTATTTGGTTTTTAATTCCAGGTATTTAATTTGTCTGCGCAGTTCAAGACGTTAATAATTAATGGATCATACTCTTTACCTTTTCGTAGTTTAACTTCATCTACCTTTTTTAATACCTATGCAGTTTAATTGTATAGATTTTGAATATTATAGGTCCAACTAAAATGCCCTAGTTGCTGCTGATTAAATCATCAATATTGACGTTGTTGTCTTCTAAGGACAACTAAATTTGACATTCTGGATTTGGCAACTTAAATGCAAACATGAAAATATAATACCTTACGTTATCAAACACCACTTGTTTCAAATGACAAACCCACGTTCGTACTTTTCAGGTCAATAATTGGTAGCCAGGTGCTCTAAATTCTACATATAGTTTTCCAGATTGGCCTAAATTTCTTAGTGCTCAACTCAAAGGGGGATGCGGAGAAGTTAAGAATGGGTACATTTTAGAAACATGGAACAGTGAACCTTTCACTTTTATTAATGCCGGCAGACATCAATCTAATTATTCATTGGCAGTGATTTTGCTTAAACTGATGCAAACACTCGAATTCCACTCATCCATTTTTAAAGTTCATTTTTCTGTAAATAATTAGTGAATTCGCTCAAGTGAGTGCAGGGATTAAATCCAATTACTTTTCTCGAATCCATCAGATAAAAGTATCCTTATTAGTGTTAACCTTTGACAAAAGTTAGCATGTCATTTTTCGACTTACCAGTTCATTAATTCTTCTTTAGTTGTAAAGAATATACGTAAAATTTGTTTGTTTTCGCATTACAAGCACATTTTTGTTTAATTATTCGAAGTAAATCAAGAAATATCCACTTGATCACAAAATTTATGGCATATATTGCTACAAACGAAACTTTCTCAAAGTTGTTTGCCTTCGCAGATCAATTAGTAGCTAGTGTTACTTTTTTTGCATTTCTTAATTAGCTGTTTCGTTCGCCGCTTGATCGGATTTGATTTGCCGCCTTAAACCTTTGATCCGTGTAATCTCAAAGCTAATACACATTTGTGGTACTCAGACAAAAGAATGCCGCGAATAGTTAGTCTTCATTTTCCCAAAGTTGCTACTCAACTTTCTCGCGTCATGTATTTTTCCTTTTAAATTCGCAAAATTAAAATAACTTAAGCTATTTTCTTATTTGGAATCGGTGTATAATTGTATTTCAATGACAATAGAAAATAAACACACTACCTTTACCTCACCTAAGAAGCAGGATTTGCTTGTTTATCTGATTCAATATAGCGTGATGTTATCGATTTACTATGGCAACTGATTTAAAGGTCAATTTTACCAAGAAATGTCATGCAATGCTTGTCTCCTCACTGCGTGTACAATATTCTTCACACTCAGACAGGAAGTGACAGTATTAATCGCAGCAATGGCTGACGGTGTCAGCATAAAGCTGATTCATGCAATTTAAATCACCAAAGTACGCTTGGAATTTTGAATTGTTATGGCAGACAACAAATTCTAAATAAAAAAAATAGTTTTTAGTGCAAGGCGTCTCAAATTGCACTAATTCATTAAAACATTCACTCAAATGTTTAATGTCTTCCGACCATCTCCAGAGTTTTTTAACGAATCACGTTAGTGAGTTAGAAACTAAAGAGAAAAATAGCAGTTGGAATACTGCGCAAAAAATTCAAAAATGTATCAAACACTTGTTATTTAAAACTCATACAATGCAATTGAAATCATGAATGCTTGTTTACAGCCGACATTACGCATAATATTGTGTATAGGCTTGATAGGATCATATCATCCAAAAATATTTGGTATAGCTGTGTGCGTTATCAACACTTTGCCAAATGATTACAATTTAGACACTCAGAAAACCCACATAAGTCATTATTGTGCCATTTAAAATCCCATCCGAGTATTTATGACAAGATTGCTGATTCCGATAAATGTAATAAACGACAGCTTGTTTAAACAACAACCGCCTGAACAAATTACACAATAAGTTCGTGTAATTTGCAGGACAATAGTTTAGTTGCACTCATTTGTCTCTGATTTTGGTTAATGCGAACACAAACAAATACGGGATGAAATTAGGTTTTCGGTAATTTTTTTCCACATAGTCGACAGGTGTTCTGAATATAACTTCGATTTAATAAGCCACAATATGGCAAATTTTATTTTATAAAAGAGTGTCAATTAAATCTGAAATTTAAAAAAAGCAATGGCGTCCAGTTACTTCATGAATTGGCGTCTTTTTGATAAAACTCAGCAGGACCCAAAATACAAGAAAACCACATTGAGTCCATGACTTCAAATCTCATAAATTTTTGCGTTTATATGTTGTTTGTGATTATCTATCATCAGACTTGGCTGAATATTTCAGATTTGAACAAAACTGGGTTATTTGCAGCTGCTAAAATTGCGCTTTTTTACTTTTTACATACAAAGCATTAAAGGCCAAGCGAATTGGTACCTGATGCCCTCGTAGACAAATAAAATGCAGCACAAGGAACAGTACTTATGAAGTGTGGTTATTTGAAAAATTAATTTTAGTATTGCGTTAAAAGTACGCTGAAGTTTTTTTTTCTATCTAGATTTATGTATCCAAAAGTCACAGGTGAGAAGACAGGTTAATTTTGTGCGAAAAGTGACAAACAGAACCAGAAAAATAGCATTTTAGTCTTAATAGTTATTTCCAACCATTTACATGTCATCCCAATGAAAAAAAATAATTAGAAGAGTTTAATTAAAACCTCTTCTTATTAGATCCTGATTTCATGAAAGTCACTGAAAACTTGCAATTTTTGGCAATTTTAATGCCATTGTTAGGCAAAAATACTAATTTACATGTTCTTCGCACCACGTAAGCTCATGTTCGTCTATCGTAATTAACTAAGTGCTTTCCGAAAATGCTTACAAAACTTACCATATCCATCTGATCGGAACTTATATTCAGTTTCTCGTGACTAAACTAGAAAATATTTAGGTGATCACAACGCTTACAAAAAAAGGGAAATTTGGGTAAGGAGTGCCTTACATTCTACTATGTCTTTTAATTTTCATTTGAGGGAAAACATCCATTCAAAGTAATTCTAGCAAGCTTTAAGTTCCAAATGACATCCTCATGGTGTCAAAGGTGTTCACTTCTATTGAAAAGGTAAAACATGCCTAGTGCTAGTTTCCACCATTTACTAATTTACGTCAACTAGTCTACCTTGACACGAAGTATAATTTTTAAATGAGAAAAATACACGCAAGTTCCAATAAATTTTAAACTATGAAACATTTCTATGCAAAGTAAGTTATAAATGGCATATTCAGTTTATAAAAAACAGCAAGTTAATTTGGAGGCTTTAAGTATTTTGCCTAATTTCGTAATTTAGTAACTTGAAAAAAAATACATCATGCATTTTATTTCTGCATATTATGTTCTGAATGAGCTTGAAGTTTTTTAATTCTGAATAGCATGATTTTTATTACTTGCCAAAGTATTTTCTTAGTTAATAGGTAAGTGGCAATATTAATACCGTTAAACTTATCAATTTGTTCATCAACATTCATCTAGTGATGACCTGAATATTTCCTGATATAGTACAATTGTTATACAAAGCTCTACAAACAATAGACCAGTTTTAAAATCGTGGAAACTGCACTTATCTGTGGTTTGGTTTTTAAGCCATAATGTACTTTATTTAGCCACAAACAAATCGCATTTATTTCATTTTAATACGTGTACGCTGTTCAAAGGCTCACAGAGTTACAGCTTAAAAATCTGACTAATGACAATAAATTATCATCAGTACACCACCACTTAATGGTGTGGAAGAATGTAAAAGCAATAAAAGTTTGACTGAGGCTTGACGGCCTTTAAAAGGATCTTTTAGATGTCCAAAAGTAAATGGGCATTGCGAGCTTGTGAATTATGCAATAGTATTTGGAATCACAAGAGAATTGTCCGTATTATTCCGCGAGTCCTTCCCTATTTTCAAATACGAGCATTTGGTGAATGACAGTACTCACGTGCGCCAGTTATTAGACATAACAACTAGGACCATAAGCGGTAAGTATCCATGACACGTCTTACAATATTCAACTTTAATTTATTTTTTAATGACTTTTTATACTTATAATCAGACTGTCCCTGCACCGCACATCACCCGACGCAAGACTCTATCATTAAGCACGTTGTGAAATAAGAATCGCCAGTCACTCATAATTATTAAACTTGCCTCTGCATTTCACTGTAGAATTCAAAGGCTAGTTGATCGTGTTTGTTTAAAATGGATAATTTTTGACATCATTTGAAATTACTTTTTGTCCAATCTGTAATCAAGCCGTGGTCTAGCCAGATGCCATCCATCGCTAGTTATTAATTCTAATTCATTAAGGCAGTAAGCAGAACACCATGAACGTTTAAATTGTTTTTTTTTTTAACAAAAAACAACATAACAAATGTTTATGGTCCTTAGCTCCTATTTCTTAGGCTCTATTGTCTCAAATTATGAAATCTAAATGTTGACTTAAATTGTATTTTGCCTCTCAAACCATGCTTACCTCATTTTAACAAATTGGCACAATTTTAAGAAGTAAATGTTTCTAACAATGAAAATGACATCATATTTATCCATGGCTATTCTAAATCTTGGTTTAATCCTCAACTAAAAGTGAAGAAAGGCTGACGACAAATTTATTAGGTTGATTCCTTGAAATTTATTTGCTTTTGCAATGTCCTCAGAAAACGAAAGAATGGGGTGGTGTAGCAACACCCCTATCACAATTAATATCTCAATTGTATGATTTAGTTTTTGTGCTGCGTTTTTTGTATTTCTAGAAACAGCTACAAACGATTTGTCATTTGTGTGTCCATCGCTTTAGTATTTGAATAATTTACATGCAAATTAATCGTTTTAACATCTAAATTTTTGAAGAACCTACACTCAATAAGCATTCGAAGAAACGGTTACTTGCGAGCAACTTTTAATCCGTTTGACTTAACTTTCTGGATCCCCACAAAGACGCAATTTGTACGCACTACTGCAATCAAATGCAGTATGGCATAGTTGCTGGCTTGTCAATGGCATGCATATTAACAAAGTACTTGCAGATTAAATGGCCTACTTTAGTAGTTCTTGCTGAGTGACGTTAAGCAGTGCGTCTGCAAGTTAACTCAAGCCAAATTAGAGATAACTGACAATTTCGTATGCAGAAGAAGAACCTAAAAAAGGAGGCACTTGCACTGGAACGAGAAACGTGATGATAAAATCCAAGTTTTTGATTCTACCGATGTAAAAATTTGTTTGTGTGTCTTCATTCATTCGTACATTTTTTTCTGGAAAGGTATTTGCATGAAAAACATCAATTCTGGAGCAGGTTTTTGGGTGTGATTTTACAAAGCCGGTTCAAATGATGTTTATTAAACTTTAAGCAACATTTGGTGTCAAAACACTCTGGGCTTTGCTTATGTCACAACGGTCTTTGACAACGCAACAGATCCCGAATTTTGGTTCCATGAACTCGCGTATGTACATATTTTGAGTGACCTCCCAAGTCATAACTTTGCACTCTAGAATTACACTTTCAAGTGAATACTTGACCACACAATTTTAGTCCGTCACGTGTTTCCTATTATTGTCTTCTTTCACATAAATTGTCTTAGAATTCCAATAAGCTAGTGTAATTTTAAAAATAAATTATCTATTTTACTTTCAGTCATGGTCACCCATTACGCATGCAATTGGTCACATATCGACCGTTAGGCTAAAACAGTGAAGGCCACCTGCTTTTATCTACTCACTTATATGTCTTGAGGCTGTGATAACTAGGAGATTTGTCTAATGCACCTTACCCCAGCGTCCATTTCTGGTTACTAGTGAAAGCAACAACCGCTACGAAAGCATTTTCAAGGTTGTTGTGAATCGTGTACATTCGCACACCTTAACCCGGTCGCTCCATCCTCCGACACAGGGTTCCCCTTTTCGCAGCATGTCGCCAGCCGCGCGGATCCTCAACTCACCCATCATTAGCACGAACATTTATCTTGGATTATTCTCACACTTAGGTCTCGATGTTAGCTCGTCTATGACTCACACATCTGAGGTATAAATACACACGCGCAAATGCCACCCACGACACAACGACAGCAACACGTTCGTATCTTCTGTCGCCTCTCTTCACTTCGTTCACTATTTGTTTCGTGATGTTAAGTAGAGGGCAGTAAGGTAGTGCTAACGGAGCCAATAAATGTCAAAATTGGCTGACATCTAACTAACTATAGAAAGATCTCACAGTTAGCCACATTTTGTAAATATAAATATTTTTTTTTGAAACTTTTGATTTCACCTGCATCATTTAGTAAGCTTACGTAATTGGAATTGTACTAAAAATAGGAAAAAGATATTTTTGGCTTTTGTTGTGTTATCGTCAATTTACTATTTAACATCCTGTCTTGCTGAATCACCCTCTATCAGATATAGTTTAATGGTAAATCTAAATGTATAATTACATGGTTTAATGTTTTGTAAAGAACGAGGTAGCCTAATTTCGAAGTGAAGAACTCCACACCATGGCACAGCATCCACAAAAAATCACATCCATATAGAGCAGTTTTTAATCCGTTTAACACCAAGCACATTTTCGTCTAGAGTAGTCATGTTTTAGGCATGCTAATTCGTCAGGATTAAAATCTCCGTCATTGCACATAAGGTAAAGTCAGTTTTATCGAAATGTTAGCAGTAGGAATGACTGAGTGTATTGCCAAATCTAATCATGACTTCCACGTCTTTAGCGCCCCATTTAAATGACTGGCTGTTTGAAAATCCATTTCGATCGATTGAAACCATGCTTGGTTGTGTAACTTTTTAAAAAAAAAGTCTATTTTTATTCCTTATCATATTTCCCCTTAATTTTTTCCTACATATCGCTTATGTCTCTTCTTTGCGATCGATTAAACAGTGAAACAGTATCTAAATTAAACTTTTTTAGAATCATTCGCCATGAATTAAATTATTTTAAACACATAATGCACTCGATTTTCTTAACATGATTGTGTCATCATACAAAATCAGCTTAAATTCCGTAGATTTCAATGCTGTGTTCATTGATGTAAACTATTCTAGTTAGCCGTAATCATTCAATCAATGCATCTGAGTGTGGTTCAGTTTAATTTGTTAATTTTTTTATCTGGTTGTTATAATATAAAATTAGAGCATTTTGCTTTATCTCTTTTATAACTTCGATTTATCATATTTTCAGAAGAAAAACTGCTTGTACGACCTATCGTAAAACACTGCCTTGTGTTAGGGTAGTACATTACAGCAGAAAATAACTGCAAACAGGACCCACATGCCATAAATTCCACGCAACTCACCTAAAGCAAAGCCATTTGCACACTGCATGGTTGGCAAACAAAAGCAAGAGGATTTACAAATGATTTTTTTAATTGGGCCCGTTGATATCCCACTTTTACCTGAATATTCTAATCTGCGTTTTAAAATGACCTACAATTTCTGAGAGCAGCTCAAGTGTTTTGAGAAAAGATTTAAATTGCGGACAAAACGAAATCAAGCTTATCTAAAGATGATTTTTAATCTAATGCCAACGGCTTAAATCCCCATGTCATGTAGACAATCATGAAGCGGCTTATCTTCCAAGGATAAAAGTTCGGGCTTAGGGCATTCATGTCTGGTTTTAGTTTTTCAGCTAACTTTTGAATGAACAAGGTTTTGATTTGCAGTACACTTACTTAATCATGTCTAGAAATGCCAGCGTTTTCATTCAGGGCTTAAAAGTACATAAGGCTATTAATAAAAGAGATTAGATATTTATGAGGCTAGCGTTCTCTAAGACGCGGGAACTCGTGGCTGTTTTGACCCCCTCTGTTTCGTTTTCGATTACATTTCAAGAGGTAAAACTGCTGAACGTTTGAGCTATATCTAATTTCACACTAACGATACCGAAAATCACGTTTTATTTACATTTGCGGTGATATGCGTGTGTAGTGGACTGACAGCCGCCCCGCGCGAGTGTGCGTGCATAAAGGCCCGTGTGTAGCGATGACTCATCCCCTTTTGTTATTGATTTTTGTCAGCATTCGCCTGTTACGCACGCGTGCTCATACGCACACAAAGTCACTCTAATAAACCAGTCGTGTCCGCTCTCGCCTCTTCTCCACTCTACTCGAGTTGTCTTGGGCTGTTAATTAGAGGGTTGTAAGGTAGTGCTAAGACCAAGCTACTGCACGTGTGTGAATATCGAACGTCAACCGTAATTGACAACCGAAGACATTCTATCAACGCGTGAATTAGCTCCAAACACGCTCGTTTGATGAAAGTCCACTACATGTGCATCACTCACATTCAAATGGATTACAATCGTCCAAGGTTTTTTAGCTGACATTGATGTCCACCTGCATGACGCCTTGTCTTTTGTCGTGGGTCACGATGTTACCGATTTGCCATTTCACTTAAGTTTTGCGTACTTTTGTGTTCTGATGGTGTGTTTCCGCTATCGGTAAGCTTAACATTTGCTAAATTCCCACGAAGGATTCATTTTTTTTCAAATTTCTAAGCCCATATAGGACACTGTACGTCAATTCAGACAAATAAGGTAGCTTTTATAATTTCAAACCCTTATTACCCCTGCATTTGATTAAAAGCCTAATATTTCCCCGTTCAGGACACTTGCAAACTATTAAACATCTCACACTTACTTTTCCTTCCTCCACTAAGGCAACTGAGCAATTTTAAGACAAACAGTTATGCCCCACAGGCTGCCTCTTACTCTACCAGTCACATTTTATGTCTGAATAAACCGGAATAGCCCTTGGTGGAGCACTTTATGCTCAGCTTGCGTTGCCGGTAATAACCTAGTTATGACCAGCAAACACGCCTTCTGGAGATCTGTTGGTTCCTGCCCTCGTTGCAAACAGAATTTAGCGTTCTGCAAGAACCTAGTTTGTGAGGTTTGGAAGACCCGAACTTATCCAAAAATTTTGCGGACTAACTTCGTCCTAAAACATGTTCTTTCCGCCAGTTAGGCACCGGATTTACGAATAAGATTTCGCACCAGTGGTTAGGTAAATGAACAGCCAACTCTTTTTGCTTTGTTAACGCAACTTTGTTTTTAACCTTGTCTCCTCGGTTGGATTAGGCTGTCTTACTTTTCACGATTTGAAAATTTTTTTCAGCTGCAGTGTACAGAGGCATCGAATTCCTCGTAGTTACGTTACTACAGTCAAAAGAAGCTGAGTTCGGTATTCACCTATGTCAATCAGTTTTTCGTCAAGTTTGTTGTCTAGAAATTTGAATACGTGGGTAAAATAATTACAGGTGAAATTAACATGTAAACATATTGAGGGCACTTGCCATATATTTTTTGATTAATCAGTAAGCAAAATACCGACTTTAGTAGAACATATGAGTTGATTTATTTCCTTAAAATAAAGCGATGTTCCTAAGCATCTGGATATCAGTAGCTTTTAATTATTTCGCCTCATTTGATCACAGAAACTTTAACAGCATACGGACTTGTGTACTAAAACAAAACGCTTGGAAACGTTTGCCGTATCACATTACCTGGTTCGGATGCGAGACACGTTGCCTCATGCTTTAACTACCAATTAGGCTGTGAATTTGTGAAGCCAGGACTTAGTT
>UXSR01005314.1:86047-107789 GCA_900604375.1 Mesocestoides corti | reverse complement strand
ATTGGTTGGAACCTGCTGGCGACAAAGTCAAAACTGCCAGCGGCTAGTTGACGATATTGGCAATTGGATGATGTGGTCGTTTTGGAAAAAAATTTATTGATGTATTATTGAATCTGGATATGAAATTCAAATTTTGACAATAAAACCTTGTTCAAAACACACAAACACAGATGGTTAAGTCAAAATATTGGAAATCAATTAGAAGGCGGGGCTTGAGGCGATTGGTAGAAAGGATGCGGTTGGTGCCATCGAGGGATTATTGAACAAATACGAAAAGGCCTCGATTTTGATGTTCCTGGGTGGATATCCACAAGTTGGACGACGCAGTCACTGGCATCAAAGACGGTCAGGTATTGAGTGAAGAACTGCGTATTTTGAAGGGGTTTGGAGTTCACGATCAAACGCCATGATGGCAGGAGTGAAGCCGTTGGATTGGTGGACCGCTCAACGTTTGGTATATCTTGGTTCCGGATGCTTTTGCCGACTGTGGAGATGAAAGACCGGCAGGGGGATGGAAGGAATTTAATGATTCTTCCTGTCTGATCATTGTCTTTTGAGTGGTGATGAGTGGTGTGCTTCTTCACGCACAGATCTTCTGTGGGGTGGGTGGAGTCGTAGACGCCATAGAGATACCGACAATGATGGCTTCCCGGTTAGAGATTCAGAGTACGAATCCACCATAACCGGTAGATATATGTTTTTTCGACAAGATCGTGGATTACAGCCCCATGCTATCGACACGGTAGTCTAATGTACTTGATAACACGAAGAATGAGAATACCAAAGAGATTGTACTTTCTGACTTTGGTCGCTCGTCTCCTTGGTCATTCAGTTGCCGATCATTGATTCAAGACCGTGTCTAAGTCCTTTGCTCGACGTTAGGAGTGTTGGAGTGTACAGTGATGGTTTTGACAAGGGCGGTAGCACTAGTCATGCTTCATTTGGGATCTGTGAATGACAGGCGGGACCGGACGTCCGCATGAGCAAAATTCTGGTCGGAGGTCAAAGCTGGATAACGATTTTCCAGTTTTTGAAATTCCATGGCCATGTAAGGTTCTGGTGTGCTGCAGTGGTGCTGTAGCTCTTTTCCATCTTCTTCAGAATCCGATTTTATAATGCTGCGACATGTTCCACGTCATGACTGAAGAAGATCCGCGTGGAGAATAGGACAAGAGAGGTGAGATGCAGGCTAGGAAATGCAAAAGTTGCTAAGCACTTCTCATTTGGTCGAGCCAAACACGCTAACGTCGTCTAGGTTTACTAGAAACATCTACAGGCCGCGTTGGTAAGTGGCTGCAGCGTTGGCTAGACCCCTGGGAAAGATGCAAAATTTGTAGTGGTTGGACAGCAGGTTGGACGCTGCCATTCTTCCGGATGTTAACCGCCTAACAAGCGGGGACCTAAATAGGTAGATGGCTGTTAGTCCGTCCCTCTTAGATAGTTACACAACCAGAGTTAGCTAGCAGGCATTCGATAGAAGAATAATAGGAAGAATCGGAAGTATTCCCGACTACCGCATGCAAATTCCGAGGACCAGGGCTTAGGGAGAGTTGGGACTGGAGGAGGAAAGGGATGGCCGTGAGGAGGGTCGGTGTTGACCTCCCACTCATGAGTGTGCCTTGAGAAAGGGGAGATGAGGACGAAGAATAGGCCAGACCGGCGTGCGTGGGTCGAATGGCGCGGGTCACACTGGTCCAACTCAATTTGCGACTAGGTGCTGGAGAAGTGATTTTACTGTGGATAAACATTGAGGAGGTCGTCCACGCACCAGATAGAAACAATCTCTAGATCTGACCAAAATTTAGTTTCAGGTAGTCTTTACAAAGGCTAATGATGCCTTCTTTGTTCAATCAGAGTCAAGGCTGTTGCCTATGGGGATGAGGGGGAGGTCGCTTAAGTCTCCCCGTAAAAAAATTTTCCTAAAATTTGTCCGGATCGGTGCGGTAGTTTACAAGAATTTGCCATGAATGTAAGCTTTGTGCTAAATCGATATCTATTGGATATAATGCGTCTTTTCAATGTTTTGACCTGCCTGAATAGAAACATCGACAACTTGTTCAAGCAGTTGTTGTAGAAGGTAATGACTATCCTGAAAACTTTCCACGGTAGATGTAAGGAGGCGTCGAGCAGGACAGAATATGTGTTCAAGGACCTGTGACGTGACCTGGGGCATAAACAATGACACACTTGTGCAAGAGAAGGAAATAGTTACCTAGACCCAGGTGTTAGCCACAGTGTAGGAAGATGGGGATGAGTTTTGAACCTGTGTTGATTCGACTAGGACACAAGCCTTGATCAATGGAAAAGGTGATTTTAAGCGAAATGTATCTGCGGTGAGGACAAGAAGGATCAGCATTGGAAGATCTGAAACGGCGAACGAGTTGGCACTGGGTGTGACACCGCCACTCCCATTCTGATGAAAATAGATCATTTACGGAGTTTGATCTGAACTTGGACTATCCGGAGATGAATGTTACCAAATACGTCGTTGACAGGCAGTTTGTAATAGCTACATTTTGAGGGGTCGGCGTCGTTGGTGTTAATCCGAGGTATTATGTCTAGGCCCACGTTTGCGTTCAGTATGAGGGTCGGGATGTAGTGATGCAGGGATAGATGGAAGAAAGGGTAATTGCAGCTGGGAGTGTAGTATAATAAAGGTAGGTTAATGGTAAGGTAGAGATGTAATTGTTTTACAACAGCAAAGAGTTTGTCAATGATGTTGGAATACTTATTAGCTATGCTTAATCTAGACGAACGTCCAGGACTTCATCTGAGTGGTCTTAGAGAAGTAGAGAATAACCTTGATCCCAAAAATACATTTAGAGAGTAAGACAAGAAAGATCAACAAAGTATTATTTTAAAAAGGCCTGGGGCTTGGCCACGTAGGTGAAAGGGAACTTTTAGTTCACATGCGTGTCAATGATGGCCCAAAAATTCTTGGACAACACACAGTAGATCAAACATTTGAGGATTGTATTCCATCGACGGCTACAGGACACGAAGAAAGGGAAAAATTAAGGACGAAGCAATAAGTAGTGAACTTCTTCTAACTAAGTTTTTATATTAAAAATTAGGTTTGGCTACAACAGAAAAGAAAAAAGGTCACAAGGTGTGTGGAACGGTGAGCAAAGTGCGTGAAAAATTAATATCTCAGATGTTCTCAATAGTCATTAAAAAAGATGTAGGTTCCTTAAAAATTGAGAGGATTTTAGTGTAGGATTTGGACAGATGGTTAGATTTAACCGGGCACAGGAATTTGAAAAACTAATCCCAAAATCAGGTACTGTATGCAAATCGTCTCAAAAAATACATTCTGAAAATAAACTAATGCATTTCAACAAAAATTGAAGTGAAAAATTGTTTATTAAGTTATTTAACAAAATAATGGGAATCGGAGTCTATCAAGTTCGATCAGAAAATTGGGAAATCTTAATTTTCAAATATTGTTTTAACTGTGCATAGTTCAAACTGTAAACATTTAATTTGGTCAATTTTGATTTTTCATTTTTAGAATTCGAAGTAAAAGTCTGGAAGTCAGTTGAAGTCTATTAAACCCAGAAGCTTCTTGCGATAAATAATGTACGGCCAATAAAGAAGACAACTAAGTTACGAGCACCTAATGAATATTTATTCTAAATCTTTGAGCAAGTCTCTTAAGACTAGAAACGAACATTGTTTAATTGTAATAATATTCATAAAATGTACTTTAGAATGTTCATTATTATGGGACACAGAAAAGCAAAGTTAATTAATTCCAGCTATTAGAGCGTTATTTACGTTAGAAAGTAAATACTTTTGAATGTTTAATACCCACAATGGGAAATAAATTACTTGTCTTTAGATTTTGGGTTGGAAATCTCCAGAAAAATTCTGATGCACCCTGGAAGGCTCCTTCAATATACCAGGATTCCAAGCTTACATGTCAAATTTTTTAGAATGTCACGCATTAGTACAATAGATTAGCTGCATTAAAAAAAATTTAAACAATGTAGTCATATTTTGGGAAAAATATATTCTTAACAGTTACGAAGATGATGTTAATTTTGTCCCGAATTATTGTTTGATGGAACTCACTATATGCCGCGTTATTCCTCCGCCACCGATTCTCATTTTGTAATATAGGTTCTTTTGCGGAGGGTGATGTTTTTGTTTCACCTAGGCACCAAGCATGGCTGTACTTGATCTCGAAAAAGACGTTGGTGTTGATGCGTCCTTGGCTAATAAATTTTACGCGAAATATGTACCGCAAGAAGTGCTTGGCACCGGTGCAAGTAGTACCGTTCGCCGGTGTGTTTCGAAGGAAACGAAAGAAGAATTTGCAGTAAAAATTCTGGATTTGAACAGTGGCGTTGAAACTAATGACGTCCTGCGTGCGGAATGCATGAGGGAAGTTTCCATCTTGCGCGCGGTTGCTGGCCATCCGAACATAATTAAGTTACAAGATGTTTTTGAGGGAGATGCTTATGTATTTTTGGTTTTTGAACTGTTAGTTCGTTTTTTTTATCATATTTCCTTCACAGGTGTAAAGGTGGGGAGTTATTTGATTATCTCACGAAAATGGTCACACTTTCTGAGAAACGGACGCGAATGATTATGCGACAAATGCTTGACGCAGTTAAATTTATTCACTCAAAGGGGATAGTACACCGTGATCTCAAACCAGAAAACATACTCATGGATTCGGATATGAACATAAAAATTACCGACTTCGGTCTTGCTGTTTTTGAAACCGACACAGAAGAATTGGAAGGTACGACTCACTATTGTCGTTTCTGCCAAAATATACATTATAAGAGCTCTAAATTCAAATATAATCAATTCTTTTTCTAGAAACACGTGGCACTCCGGGCTACTTGGCGCCTGAGGTCCTCAGATGCGGGTACTATGAGGGTCAGCCCCCGTACGGTAAACCGGTTGATGTTTGGGCGTGTGGCGTAATCATGTACACCCTACTTGTTGGCTTCCCACCGTTTTGGAACAGAAAGGAGTACCTTATGCTTCGCCAAATTATGCAGGGCAACTACTCTTTCCGAAGCCCCGAATGGGATGAAATCAGTGATTCAGCCAAAGATCTGGTAACTCTCGAGTTCGTATATTCACCAAAGAGTGCCTTAGAGCGTCCCAGGGTGCTTCTCAACTACTTTAAGGAAACCGCTCTCTCGTTAGTTCGTTTTTTTTGTTTCAAAAATTTGTTTAATCGAGGCACACTAATCAGTGTAATTTGGTAAACATTCTTGGCACATTGTTTTCACCTAATTTTCAAAAAAATGGTATTTTTAGCTTAGTGTTGTTGAGCTCCTTATTTATTTGACATGTTTATGTTGATGTTGATGCTCATGGTAAAGTGCATGACTATGTGCCTCAGGTGTTTAGAGATTTAACCTCTGTACCCAGTGGGTAATCTTGGAGCAATTGTGTAGTTTCTCACGAACTTTCGATTGATGTACTTTGGTCTCCTCAGTTCACCTCACATTTTAAGCAATTTAAAGTCACGTTTTAAGGTTGATTATTCCCACAGTCCAGATTATGGCGTCAGTGGTATGCGCCTCTTCCAACGTGTTTTCCTTTTCTTATTCCTTTTTTGAGCGTGTTATTGAAAGCCCAGATTCGTGAACGTAATTCTATGATCCCTGTGTACATTAGTGATCATTTACTGCTTTAAATGCACTTTATTTGCGCAAGGGATTACGACAATCCGTTATCGAGTTGACTTAGTGCGCTGCGCGTTTTTTCGCCTCCATAAATAGGCAGTCCAGTTTTGACAACAAGGTGATGTCGTCTTTATTTCATCAATTTTTTTAGCGTAAACAATCTTGTCTCTTTGTGTTAAACTCACACAAAAATGTGCAATTAAGTCTGGGTCATACCATCCTCATTCGTAGCAACCGCCTCACTGGGATAGGCTAGGCTCATCGGAGTAATCTTCGCAGGTTTTGCAGTTCAACTTGAGCCTGACCTTAACCTTGAATGTGGTCCAATCAGGGCGAAGGTCAGGTCACATCCTGGAGGCACGAGGTCTTGAAACGCTTGGATTGTTAAAAAAACCCCAACTATTTTCGCAAACACGCAGACAGGAGGGTGTTATTTGCCGACAAATTTCACGGTTGCTATGACTACCCCTACTCCAGATTCCCTTCTTCCATTGCTACAACAAGTCCAATTATCTTGGGCCAGTGGGTTGTCACGAAGGCGATAGGTGTGAACTTGTCGTTAGTGTGTGTGTGTGTGTGTTTGTGGTGGTGTAGTTGTGCTTCTCAAACGTGGACACACGGTCACCACCAAACCCTCCACCGCGCGCACACACACACACACTCGAATTGTGCAAGTCACATATGTTTGTGTGGCCGGCTAGTCACGTTCGGCCACTTGCCAGGCGTGCTGCCAACTCGTGTGCAGCGTAATTTGCCCGTTTAGTGTCACGTGGCACATGTCGATTCATACCTTAGATGTCGCGCCTCCGTGCAACACAAAACCACGAGGACACTGTTTCAGCTGATTGATTCCTTTTCTAGCACCCGATATACGCTGTTGACACACTTTAATCGATAAGGGCCTTAGTAATGACACTACTTGATAATAGATCGAAAACGCCTATTTGGAATGACGCGACTTGGATCATTCCCACTGGTTAAACCGGATTGGTGTATTAAATTAGCGTTGAACTCGGGTTTAATTTTTGCTATTGATTTTTCCTTATTGTAAACACTCTTCGACCAATCAGCTATTAGCGTTATTTTTGTATTTCACAAGTATTCCTTTGCGGTCTTACACGCCAGTTCTGAGTTTATTATTCGCATCATACACCACATCGTCGAATCCCTTCAGCTTTTCTCGGTTTTGACATAAGCAGATTTTGTCGTTTTCTGGCGACATGATTCTGGTCATTGCTCTTTGATTCCTTCCTACTTTTGCTTCGCTAGTTGTTGACGATCAAGGTAGCAACGTGAGTCGACTGTAATGAATCGTTTCAAAAAGAGAGAAATTTCATTGCCTCTGGGGTTTTAGTAGGGCTTTAACATCGGAATCAAACCCGTTTGACGTGATTGTCTAATTGTTATTGTACACGATACAGTACGTGGAGGGCTCGGCGCCGACAAGGCTTGATCGCTCTCTGATTGGTTAATTTCAACGCGCGAAATTCGCCCTAGCAATACGGAAGACGTGACTTCCCCTAACTCAGCGTTCGCTTCACGCTTTTTTTGCCCAAAAGCATTGCCTCTTATGTGTGTGTGAATATCCAAAAGCGTGCAGCAATTTGGCAGATTTGCGCGTCCAACTTGTGTGCTAATTTAAACGTTGCACTTCCCTATGAATTATCCCTGGGGGATGCCTAATAGTCAGCTTCGTGTCTTTGGATCTGTAAGAATTCGAGTCTCCACTAGCGGCTGGTGTTTTTGTTGTCCAAAACATTTACACAGTTTTGACGCTTCGTCACTGAAAATGTACACGAATATGGGCGCCTTTTTGCGTGCAAATCAGATGCACACGTTTTTTCTCCCAAAATACACTTTCCCAAACACCTCTAAGCAAGTAGTCTTTTCTAATACCATCGAACGTTGTAGTGTTGCGTCAAGGTTTGCAATTCACGTGTGAACACCGACCACCTAGATAACACGAGTGGGTTGCGGGTCAGGCTATTTAGGTAATTCTACTTTCCATCGTTGGTATTCGGTGTTAGGAAAGTTGTCTAACCCTCCATCTCCCCTTCTAGATCCGTTCCATGCTGGTTGTCGACGCAGCCGATCGAATTACGCCGGCCAGCGCCCTAAGTCACGAATTCTTCAAACAGGTAATCTCTCCCTCTCCGAATCTCTTGTTCTGTGTACTCGAAGCTCACTTCACGCACCTTTCCAACTGGTTTTACCCTTTAGACCAACGTCGCTCCCACCACAAACAAATTCTACGCTCGGCGAAAATTCAGGGTGAGTCTTGTCTACTGAAACGACTCTAAGTAGTATACCCCTCCCACGCAAAACCGTCTTCTTTGCCTGCAACAGGCCGCCTACTCGGCCCTTCAGTTCATCAGGATGCTGCGCGAGCTCAAGGCGTGTGGCACCACCCTGTCGCTGCACAAGCTCACCACCGATCCTTACTCCAATAAGCGTCTGCGAAAGCTGATCGACTCGCTGGCGTTTGACGTCTACAGTCATTGGATCAAACGCGGCGACGAGCAGAATCGCGCCGCGCTCTACGAGAACAAGCCGCGTTTCGACCAGGTCCACCTCTCGCTGACAACGTCGCTCTCGGTGAACTCGGAGTTGGAGAGTCGTGGTGAAGTCGGTGGTGGTGGCGGCGCCGACGACAACGTGGAGAACGACTTCCAATTCACCGGGGACTTTGACGAGTCGTCAGTCGTTCGATGGTGATACCCACCTCGGTCCCCTAAACCCCCAGCCCTCCCCCGCCACCCGTCCCAGATACCCCCAGGCATCATCATCATCATCGTCTTCGGTTTTTTCACCTCCGTCTCCCTATCCTTTTTTAACATCATTATCCAGTAGATCGACAGCTACCGAATCATTTTGTGCTTTTCAGTCCCTGTTTGTTCTATGCCACCCCTCGTCACACGTCTACTTATTTCCTGTTGTAGTAGTAGCTTGTGCATCTACTGGAGAGCGCCCAACCCGTTGACAATCAGCTGGAGTGAAATAATCACACTGGTCACTTCGCTTCTGTGCCTGTGCGTGCGTGTTGGCAATAATGGGTGATTTGGTAAAAGTACCTCATTGGCCACGATCCTTGGTTCTGGAGTGTGTGTTGTTGTTGTTGTTGATCGTTAGTTTCCTTCCTGCTCTCTCATTAGTCGAGCACGTGTCTAAGTGATATTTGAAGAATGAAGAATGCCGAAGAATGAACAGGAGTACAAACGAGGCAGTCGTTTTGTAGGGAGTCCAAATAACCTTATAGAGGTAAGTTTTTAATGTATATTGCGTTGGGAATGAACACAAACTGGAGCGTATGAATTGTCTTCTTGCTAGTGATTAAACCACAAATGGAGATTGAAAACGGCGTTTGTGTATAAAATGACTGTAAAAAGAGGCAGGAAGAGTGTATGTGAAGGAGCAGCAACCATGTCGGAGGCGAAATTGCCTCATCCAATTAAAACCCTGTTTTCATGTCCAATGGGAGTGCAGGCATCTGGCCAGAAAGTAACTGCAGTGGAGCGCTGTAGACGGCTCAATTGACTCGATGGTGAAATCCAAGCTGAGATGTCCAAATTTAGTAGTTTAGCAGACACGTGTCTACCTGGTGCATTTCGTTGCCTCCTCACTTTCCTCTTTTCACTCCGTGTGAAGTAATTGGATTGGTTAGAAAAGTGGCTGTAAGGAAGGAACCCAGAAAACACTTAATGAATATCTTTAAAGAGAAACCTGTGATTTTTAACAATAAAGGATTTAAGAAACTTGTTCAAATTTGGAAGATAGGTGCAGAAAGTGACAAAAATACAAGATCAATAAACATTGTTGATAAAAATAATCCAAGTCTGTGATCTCCGAATTGCCATCATATGATTGTAGCTTCCTGGAAATTCCTCCATTTTTAATCAAAATTTATCAGAATAGGTTATGTCAACGATGATATGAAGATGTATCATTTCTGAAAGAATTTGTAGTCCTCTGAAAAACCAGTTGCGTCGTCCAGGTAACCATTTAACTGATTTTTCTGTGATCGCCATCCTACTGGATGATTCGATTTCCATTTTATGATTTTATCCATTTGCACAGAAGTAGGTCAATTCTAGCGTTCACTGTTTTGGATTTTTTAGCCTGTGCAGATATAGCAAGAGAACCACGTGAAATTAAATTTGGCGTCTTGCAGCACTTTAGTTTCCTTTCAAAAATCCCACGCCGGACACGGTCATTCGTCCTTTAGTTTTACCCTACCTGTAGAAAATATCTCGATTTTCGCTGAGGCCCTCTTGCTAATGGCTCTGATTGAACAGTTTTCTAGCCTTTATGGCGATTTGCTTCACTTAATCCGTCCAATCACTGACCTTTTACAGTTCATTCTGCCCTCAATTTTCCCGTCACACGTAACGCCTTTTTGCCTACCTAAAGTGAAGACGCTCCGGTGTGTGTGTTTGGTATCAGTTCTGTGCACTCGGTAGCTTAAGCGTTTAAACAGCCATGCGATTAACGTAATGTGTGTGTGTGTGTACAGTGTTTAATCACACACGCACCCGGTTCTTGCGTCTGATGCGTACGCCGGCCGGTAGACTTGTCGACTAAACAGTAAGTAATGAGATGATAACCTTGGGCGTTTTCAGCGTTGTGATTCTCGCAGTGGACAGCTCTCTGATCTGCGCAACATTTCTCTACCATGTCAAATTTTAACTTGCGCACTCATTGGAAGTTGAAGAAACGCTTTGTAAGGGATTTTAGGCATTAGTGGACATGCCGTTAATTTTGGCGTGGAAAAAGCAGCAACATCCAGTAGCAGGGCTGAAGCAGTAGCCAATCAGGAAATACCCTGTCCACCAATCAGATCGCTCGCTGATCTCGCAGCGTTCACGCCATGGGCTGGTGGTCGATTGGCGGTGTAGATCACATTTACAGTGTTGAAGCAGCAGCCAATCAGGAAACGTCCTGTGCACCAATCAGATTGTTCGCTGGTCTTGCAGCGTTCACGGTGGTCGATTGGCGATGTAGATCACATTTTTTCGCTGGAACATCAATGAAAGCCTCGTAAAGATTAGTTTTTGCTAAAAAGTGACACCCTTTGCCAATAAGCACCTGTTTCCCTCAAAAACTAGTGTTGTATTTTGCGAAAAATACCAATTGGTGATGTTTAGCGTCGTCTTAGATAAATCTGAATAAATTGGTCCTTTAAATTCTGCAAATCACATGAGCAATTGTCGTTCTATCCGCCATCCGAAAATCATTTAAGCAAAGCTTCGAAAATAAAAAAGATTTGAACTTTGTGGCGTTAATTTGTTTAAATACTAAATCGCGGTAGCGCGACCGACCGTTAATTCGACGCAGTTTATTACTCTACTCAAGTTTAAAAGTAGCGAACAAACTACAATTGTTTTGGTAATCATATCCGATCCGTAGCGATCGCAAACAGGCTTGAGATCTAATGCGCCTCACACAATTTTATCGCTCATGGATGCGCTTACACTGCGGGAGAAATCCTTAAGCAGATTTTGATTGTAAATATATGTTTGGGTCCAAGGTCAATTAAGTCAAATTGCATTCAGCCTCTAGAAATTACGATTTCGTACATCTTTTAATGCCACTTCCAATATTATTGACTTATTTTCAAATGTTCAGCACACAAAAAGCACTCCCAAAAACAATATTTACATCTTGTTTAAATTCAGTGCTTTGATTGGTCGGTTGGCATAAACGATTGATGCGGGTTTGTGAGGTTGCTTGGGAACTGGGATCCACGTACTTATTATGTGTGGCAGCCTAGCAGATGCGTCCATTCGTCGCTGATTTACAAAGTCAAATATGCCGCTTGTACTTTAGGCAAATTTGGCGCGTCATATTAAACGAGCAAGTGTATACGCGTTAATATTACAAACAAACAACAATAGGTAGTTAGCCAGTCGCTAAACAATCGGTTGCCTTGTCAACGGACACAAATAATTAGCCCAGATTGTAGCTCATCAAACGAAAACGAAGCATCATTCGAAAACATGTCACGTAACAGCTTTAAACGCATCGAGTATCGGCCAATTGAAATCACGTAATTTAAAACAGGAATACAAATTGCCTCGAGACAATTAAAAATCGATATTTCAGTGATCTCGATACTTCCATGTCCGTTTGAGACGTGAGTTAAAGTGAAGAAGTCGACTGATCGCAACGAAATTAAGGTTGACCATCTCGTCAAAATCTAGCAGATGTTTTTCACGCATCACGAAACTTTCTTTACCCACACATGTCATTAGTTAAATCCACACTTGGAAAATTTGATTATTTTCACTGAAAATGTCCACATTACGCTTGAATAAGCTTTTGTTAACATGACCTTTTCAATGACCTTGGAAAAGGCATTACTTCATTGGCCAAAGAAGCAAGTTGTCGAATGAAGGTAGTCATCTGCGCCACATAAAGTCATGCACCATCCCAGCAGGTGATCATTTTAGCTGGGAAACCCAGAATTCTTCCACACACTACACCTCAGCTTATCTTGGCCTTACCACTTCTCCATCTTCGAATCTACAACACGCGCCATCTTGTAAATTTTGTCCCGACCGCCCAAACATCCTATTGGCTATTCAAGGTCAATTTGCGCATGCATAAGTGATTGTATTCGATGCCTATTGGTCGAGACAACAGATGGCTTTTTTCACTAAGTCTTGTCCCTTGTTTCGTGATGAAAGTAACACTGACAAAATCGACTCCAAAAAAAATACACCAAGTAGATTAGGAGTTCGGTTTATTTGTAAATAAACCAAGACAGACACACGTATACATTAAAAGCCAAATTATGAAGAGACAAAGTGTAAATAAAGTCAGGAAAATGCCACAAATTATACGGTCGACGTGGAAAAATGCCATCGTGTACACAACACAAGAGAATGAGATAGACGAGGGGGGAGGAGGGAAAGGCGACGGCGGTGATGACGACGGGAGAGATCACTTGGCGTAGCGGATGCGGTAGTAGAGCCACTTTGAGCGCCACAGGGAGAACGAGTTGTCGAACTTGAAGACGTAGACACCACAACCAGGGTACTGGTGGCTGCCGCAGTAGACCTCCAGGTGACAGTCGCGACGGTAGACGGGAACCAACTCATCCGTGGGAGGCGCATTCAGGAGCTTCCTTCTGTTGCCTCCGCCTCCACCGCCGCTTTCAACGTCCGCTTCTGACGCCTCGCCTACAACCGAAGAAAATTCAAAACGGTACAAGCACCGAAGAAAAAGACATTTAGTAGAATACCAGGTTAAACTTACCCGAATGTCGAAGCGTCGGGCTGCTGCGAGGGTGCCGTTGGTTTGAGGCGTCCGCTTCCACGCCTTCTTCGCCGGCAACCTCTTCGTCGTCTTCTTCGTCACTCGACTCCGAGATAGTCATCGTGATGTTCTCCTGCGGCGTGAGGTCCCATTCGAAGAAGAGACCGAAGCCCAGGTCGTAGGAGTCTGTCGCGAACTCCCAAAAGATGCCTGTCCCGTCCTCGATGGTTGGAACACGAAGCTTTGAGGAAGGGAGAGAAGCGGTAAACTCGATTTAGACGCTAAGGTGCCTTGGTTTGACGCGATAACCGACGTAACCACCGCGCACACCTGTCAGCCAAATGGATTTTTTATGGCCTTAGGCCCTGGCCGTACCCCACCTTGGTGTTCGCGTGCGACCACGTGCATGTCCGCAGTAGAAAGACATAAAACGGTTATCAGATGGGGAACTCCACGCCATGATGGCAAATTTTGCAAAGAACCGCATCCCTTAGTTGAAACCACGTGAAAACATTAGGTCTAAGACTTAATTTTTACGAATTTTCCAGCAAATTTACTTAAATTAAAAAAAAGATTTTTTTGCCAATATTTTAATCTTGGAAATATTGTTAGTCGTTTACTATGAACTTGGGCTATCTCTCTGAGGCAACGTATGAATAATGTCATGGACATACGGTTTACTGTTTAACCACTAAGACGTGCTGCTGCCTTGACCAGAACAAATGGTAGTCGGAAGGGGGCCAAGTCTGGTGAATATGCCGTGTGTGGGAGAACTTTCCATCCAAATTTCAAGAGGGTCTTCTGAGTCGCGTGAACAATGTGAGGTGGTCGAGCGTTGCCACGCCTGCTTCCCGTAGCGTTGAACAGCCACCGTCCGACGACTAGTTTTTTTGGGAGTTTGGAATCAAGTACACCATTCATGTCGCATTAGATACATTTGTGAATCTTCTTCAAGTGGATGTGCCGTTTAGGCGTATGGTCATAGCAAACGATGGACATTAATTCCAATAGATGTTATACACCTAATACAACACATCGTCGTGACAAATAGTGTTACCAGATCAATACTGCATTCTTTATCACTTCTTATAACTGTCAAGGCTTTACAAGAAGAGAAAAGACGTAAAGACAAAGAAATTCTGTTGAATTTTCTGTCAAGCGACATACGTCCCATAGCTTAACTTTAAGTCTGGATTTTCGTGAGCTGTTCACAGCGCTTCTCTGCAGTTACTTGCTGGCCAGGTGTCTGCACTCTCATTGGACGTACAAACAGGGTTTTGATTGGATGAGGCAGTTTCGCCTCCGACATGGCTGTTGCTACTTCACACGCACTCTTCCCGCCTCTTTTTCACAGTCGTTTTATACACAAACTCCGTTTTCAATCTCAGTTTGTGGGTAACTCACTGAAGGGCTCGTTTTGTTCACTGGCAAGAAGACAAATTTCAGTGGAAACACGCACTAGTTTGTGTTTATTCACAACGCACTTACATTACTGACAAGTACTAGTCCGATTTTAAGAGCAGCACCAGCACGTTTCTGCCACCTATGACAATTTGAAACGCACTTATGAAATCAACCGAAGTTCCCTACTAACGTTCAACCATTCAAGCAACCACCAAAGTTTGGTTTTTGCGAGAGTTCGATAAAACTGCATTGAAATGGTTTGGCGAATTGATGATCCTACTACTCAAATTTCACCCACCAAGTCATAAAACCTGACGAAACCCACCAATCACACGACGGGGGTGTACGACACAGCCGTGTGCCGTTGTCCACTACACAAAGATGAACAGGCAGGATGCGAGGACAAAACTCACTGTAGCTGAGGCTAAAGAGGATATCTTGACACAGCATTCGCGCTGATTGGCTAAAATATCCTTTTTGAATTCCGCGATGTCCTTACGCGTCCACATGCTCGCGGGGACAAGGGGAAGAGGAATCGGTTCGCCTAGAGGAAAATGCAAATGAACGAAACGTGGTTAATGTGGAGGGCTTTTAAGTGAGGCCACTTCAACGATGACTAGGATTTGGAGATCCTAATAAAACCCACAGTACGTACCTAACATTTCATCCTCCCCGTCAGCATCAGTGTCTGCACTTGCACGAGCCGCCTCTCGCACGTCTAGAAGCTAGTTAAAAATATTGAAGCAATAGAGACTTATGAATGTAGGAAAAAGCAACGTCAAGGGTGACAATGAAAAGATAAAATACGCCCGCGTAATGCCAAGTTCACCAGTCCATCAATATATTGGAACAGAAAATGCTCACCTGTTCAATCTGTCTCTGCTGATTCAGCATTTGTGATCGCTGGACATTTTCCATGTAGTAAGTGAAGTACTGGTCTTGCATCTGCTGAATAAGTTCCTCCTGCTGTAGAAGTAAGAAATAGCACAGATATTTAAGCAAGGGTACCTTAGCGATGTCTTTTGGGTGCTGTTCTTGAGCGTACTGGCGAAATTGGATAATGCTTTGCTGATCCAAAATTGAACGCATAGCTGCTCTAAAAAGTAAGGCAATTATAAAGCCAACCAGCTCACTCTTGTTTCATGCGTTCTTCAGCTGCCTCTGGAGTCTCGACCAAATCACCTTCCTCACAAATATTTTCAGCGGAATGGACGCGAGGATCATTTGAGGACATCGTTTCATTTAGGGTAGACATTTATCTTTTACTACAAAACACAAAGAAAGTTGAAATTGCGTAATTCGTATAAAACACCTTGTCCAATATATCGTTAGGCTACGTAAATATGTCTGACTACTTAAGGAAGCACGTTAACCACAGATGGAGTCAGAAAAGATGAGTTTAAAGGTTGCAGACTACTTAATTATCTGAACGCTTTCTACACTTTTTCATTGAGATGTTGAAAAGTAGAACAACGATCTTTACTAAACCGCAGGACTCTACAGTTCTGTAAACAGTAAAATACACAAAATACAAATAGGTGATTTAAAAATGCCTGTAAGCTGGGCTTGGAACTAATAGCTTGTTACAACAGGTAAACAGGCTAACAAACTATAAAATACATTGATTAGTGCAAATTGAATTATAGCAAACCTAGTTCAAGTATGAAAAATTGGTTCGGCTGATATCGATCACAAAAATGCCATGTGATAGAACTCTTACAACATTGTAAAACAAAACACCAAGTACAAAAAATGTACCTGAAAAATAGCCCCAATTTTCCAGCATAACAATGCATTACAAACTTCATATCAATACAATTAGTTTAATTACCTAGACAAGAGAGCAATTAACGAAGCACGCATCAATAAACAGATTTTAAACACATTTCATAAAGCATAAGAAAATCAAAACTATGCCCTAAAAAATATAATTAAAGTTTATACCTTTGCTGATGTGCATCAACTGAAAACTACAAAATAAACCAGAAATTCAAAAAGCGCGCCATTAAACCAACGCGGTATAACAAAAAAATAAAAACTGCAACACACAAAGCAAAAATATATAAAAAATTCAAATTAAAGCTATAATTATAATATTAACTAGGCAGGCTGAAATGCAGGCTAAATGCCAAAATAGGTTAAATAGCTTGCATAATACGACCTTTAAAAATGCAATTTAATGTGGTGCACTTAAACAATGGGAAATCAATGAATGCAAAAAATACATAAAAGCCATTTAAAAACATGCAAATGGTATAGATAATAAATTTATCTGCTGCTAATGGTATTGCTCACACACAAACGGATTTAGAAAACACTAAGTCATGAAATGTAGTATGCAGAGATGATTAGTTTTGTTATATTTTGATAAAGAAATTGTGAAAAAAGATTTTGACTGCAAATTATTTTTGTGCAAAAGTACCTTACATGAAAACCGACATCGTAGCTGATTATTATGTGTGCTAATTCAGATTGTGCTTTCGGGAGTACATATCGCATATATATTTGTACATTTATAATTTTTTTATTTTATGCGCTTATCGTTACCGGTGATATGTGTAAAGATTGAAATGATGTTTAACTATAATCTTGTAGATTTTTGCTTACTAATTTGCATAAAGTGCTTTTATGCATTAAATTGATACAATATTCATAAATGTCTAGTTTGGCTTTACAATTGAGTTCATGGTTTCGATAAAAAATATAAAGTAAATGAGCCTGCATCATAACGCTTAAGAAAAATGTTGGATTAGTAGCAAAAGAAGCATCCCTATCTTTATACTGTGCCACTTATTCCAACACAAATTATAATGTAAATATTTCGTAATCAATTTAGTTTTCAATGTTATTTTGCGGTTAATAACTGTTTGTGCCTGCCGTAGCTTTAGTTGGCATGCCATTGGATTTGGAAACTGAAAAGAATACAAAAGCTAGGTCCTGTTTGTACACTACTTGTAGGCTAGAAACTAGAATTTGTAACACCAATTTGATTTATTCAAACATTATTCACAAGGAAATTTTAAAAGAATTGCCTCTAAATTAAATCGTTTGCATTCGTACTATTTCTGCGAAAACGCTGCCCATCATTGCACTGAATTCTAGTCACAGTAAATTACGTATGAAATCTATGATGGAAAGTATCCTTGTTCAAGAAACCGATCTAACATGCATTTATAAATCCATATTATTTTATCATTAATTCCTTTGTGGATAGATATCCTACTACTGGTAAGTTGAGTCTAAATAATATTAGTTCAACGTTTCATAACATTTTTGCTCTAAACTGATGCCGAATTTGTGCAACGATTTTCCACGTAACAAAAAAAGTTCACAAAATAAATACCTATCTCCTGTCTTTGCAATAAAGGACATGGACACGACCTCGAGCACTGAGCAAGACTGACTCAGCTACAGCTTGGAGTAGCATGTCAGAACGAAGAACTTACACACGCCTTGTGGCTCTGGCCTGGTGATTTAGCATGCATACGAGCGAAATGTGAGATATAAGTAATGGTGTGATCATTTTGGTGATAAAGTTAAGGCAGTGGTATGAAATATGAAAAGGTGTGAATATAACGGTTATCATCTTCGATTTTGCGAAGGTAATTGTGTTGGGGAATGCCCACATCCCAGTCATTTGCCAGGAGCTTGCCCTATCTGACTTTGAAATCATCAGAACATATTTCACCGGAGATAAATTAGCACAACCAAGATGTCATAACAACAATGTGTCACGCAGATAGAAATGTCAGTTGTGATTCACCTGATTTTCAACTTTTGGTCTTTATCGACATTATTTTTGACCAATACATAATCAGACGAACAACGTGGGATCAGGGTACACCGATCACGAGGAAATACGACCTCCGCTCGATATGAATGGCGCCCGATGTCGAATCAAGCATTACATTCAAATGGGCTACAAAAATTCCTAACCACAAGTCAATCGACTCACCAAATTGCTCATTTCCTGCAAACTTTACGAAGCATTGGCGACCAGAATCCCGACTAATCCATAACCCACGATAGCACAATGGTGGCAAACAAATGATTATCTACTAAATTCAACGTGGCATCATTTCCATGCCGAACGAATCGATTAGGACATTTATCGCTCTTAGTCTGACCTGCCAACTAATGACTATCTCATACAGCCAATCAGGATTATGAACTGCTACCGATAACAACCTCCAAATTGCGCTGGTAGCAGGGGTTGCGAATAAAACCGCGTTTGCATACATCAACTACACTCAACATAAAAAAGCATTAGCGACAACCAACTAAATTGTCCAAGGACATTTAAGCTATCAAATTTTCCATATTTAGTCACATAAGCACGGCCGAGAATGCAAGAATGGCTGAGAAGCAATCAACCGAATGAATTCAAGCACCTTTTCCCAAGGAACACCAAATCCTTAAGCAAGCATACCAAAACAAGACCACTAAATAAAGATGTCAAGTTTTGACTAGTCTGGTAAAATTCAGGTCATCAAAAACAGCAATGATAAGGTGGGGTGGGGGTCGACGACGGAGACACCTTCTTAACCTTGTCTCTACCCACTAGCAGTGTGGGACCACAGGGCGATCTTTTTGCCGCGTTCGCACGTGACGATGTGGCTGCCGAGGGGACTCCAGTTGGCACAGATTACCATGTTACTGGAAAAAAAAAGCAAAAAAGTGGCTGAATTAGTCCGTCAGACAGTCACAATTCTCCGATACTTCACTCCCATTGGACAATCGCTTCCGTTTAGACCTTGGTCTCAGGGTCACCGAAGGGTGAGGAGTGAAGCAAAATGATGACCATAAAACGATAAATACTTCGAAATTGTCTCCTCGTGGCAGCAAGTACGAAAATCCTTTAAGCGAATCACACATGTGCCACACATATATAATCGCCAAGACACTCTTGAGATGGATGTGGACCCACTTGACGCGAGTGAGAGCCACTGAGTGGCAGAATCGCTTACTCATGACCGTTCAGCACTGTTTCCAGGTC
Organism: Mesocestoides corti; assembly: GCA_900604375.1. NCBI lineage: Eukaryota > Metazoa > Platyhelminthes > Cestoda > Cyclophyllidea > Mesocestoididae > Mesocestoides > Mesocestoides corti. The sequence continues at coordinate 88,484 of UXSR01005314.1, read as the reverse complement.
GCCGGTGATGGCGTTCCACACGTAGACGCCGCCGCTTTGAGAACCACACGTCACGTGGGCGCCGTCGGGGGAGAAGGCGGGTCGAACGCAGTCCGCGTGGATCCGGAAGCCCTCGGCTTGAAACGACCGCACGACCTCGTTACGGCGCAGTTCGACAGTGTGGAGGGAGTCGTTGCGAGTGCACGCCAGCACGTAGTTCCCGTCTGGAGTAAAAGAAGGCGTAAAAACTAACACATGGACTGAGCGCAGGATCGGCTGTCTAACTTTGAGTCAGGCCAGGTTAGTACTTAGGGCGAGTAATCCCGCGTCTACAATCAGTGAATCTATCGTAAACCGATTTTACCGATGGTTCCTTCAAGAAAAGGGTTTAAAGACGACGGGAGAAATTATTATGGCCACAACGATTTAGCGTGCACCCCACAAATACTTCACGACTCAGAATCCATAGCATTTCGTCAACCCAAAACGGAGCTCACCAACACACAAAGGTAGGCCCACCAATGAACACAGAGATATTGATGAACTTAAATTTAATCAACCTGACTTCCGGAAGAATGTTAAGCGGACAAACTGAACCAAATTTACGACTAAGACATCAGAATGAAACCAGATACTGAAATAAGACACGATAACGTTTCTAATCGGAAAGGTAACTGACAACAGAGTTCTATCCTCACCGGCAGATATCAAGCAAGTGAAAATAAGATTGGTGTAGGGATCAGAGCTTTGAGTTCACGTACCAGTGGAAACATCCAACCCTGTTATCCTACCAGACAAGACGAGTTCGGTGACCAATTTGCCAGACTCCGGGTCCCAGATACGCAGTTTCTTGTCAGAATGACCGCTAATCAGACTGCTCGAATGCCGGCACCCGATGACGTCATAACAGAGCGAGGTGAGGGGAATTGTGCGAGAGCACTGACGACGGCCAACGTTCCAAAGCTGAAATAAAGAGAGTGGACTTAAAGAAAATTACTGCCTCCGCAAAGCCGTCAAAACCTATCACACTTCTTACTGCACCAAATTTTTTATACACACAATAGCCTACAAAATCTATAAGCAAACCTTAATAGTCCGATCGCTGGAGGCAGTAGCGACGGAGTTGGAAGCGTTACCACAACTGATGAATCGGGCGGCAACCACTCGTTCCGAGTGACCTGTGAGATTGACTTTGAGGCGACGATCAGCCAAAGTCCAGACTCGACAAGCAAAGTCACTCGATGCACCCAAAACCATGGTTTCCTGTTGGATAGAGATAACGGCAGAAGTGGGAGTGTTGGTTCATTAAACTTGAGGGAAAATCTGCAAGGGAATTTAAAGCATGAGTGCTAAACTTACCTCGCAATCGAAATCCACATCAGTGACTCCGGCGTTGCAACCAACCAAGGAAACCAGAGATTCGCATTTGTCTTAAAGAGAATGCAGATTGTACTGAGCTACTTACCACCCTTGACAGACGCCAGCCACACTTTTCTGTCAAGCCCACCGTAAGAGAGCATTCGTCCGGATGGACTGAATCTGACACAATTTACATCTTCCGAGGTTACCTAAGAGTAGGGTAGGCGTGATCACTAGAACTTACAATCGACGAAACCATTTGATCCGGCAAGGGGACCAAAGAGCAACTACTGCGATGTATAGAACCATGGTCGCCCTCTTCCACACTTGCTGGCAACGACGCAGCATCAAGAAGACCCCGATGTACAGTTTCGCGACGAAGTCAGAACAGAAGATAAAACAATCACCGGGACCTACCGGAGTTTCATATCGGACTCGAAGTTCTTTAGAGACTCAATTTGCGTTTGAAGGGAAGATATTTGAGTCAAAAACCTGGTCCTGTCCTCTTCCATCTGTCTCTTGTCCGCCTCCAAACTTTTCACAGTCAACATCGTTGTTGTCTGCTCATTAAGAAGCATCTCGTTGGCTTTCTTTAGTTCGTCTATACTTTCCATGCAAGAGCGATTAAGCGCATTGGACTCCAGCAGAAGGTCATTTAATTTCTCAATCCTGAAGAAAAATATTACGGCAAAGGGCTACTTGCCTTTCGGCTTGGTTCTGTAGCTGCGAATTTTTTGTCTGAATTAATTCATTCAACTACAAGACACAAATTGTTACTAAGTAATGGTGCAACCTTCTCTTTTTCACGATGAAGTTCAATAACCTCCCCTTGCAAATGCAGAAGCTTTTGTTCTAACTCTGCATTCCTAGCGGGATTCGCCAGGGCGCTGCACGATTAGTCACACGAAGATAAGTACCAACCTGGTCTCAGCCTGCACACTTAGGCGTTGGTTTTCACGCTCAAGTGCCTTGTTCTCTCGCCTGAGCTTTAAATTAGCCAAATCGATTTGGAAAAATCGGTCGCGAAGGTCTGAATCTATCACGAAATCGTAATACTAATTTAGCTTACAGTTTGAAAATACGATGCCATATCCTCTGG
>UXSR01005314.1:0-85524 GCA_900604375.1 Mesocestoides corti | reverse complement strand
ATTTACAGTACAAGCTTCAGTTGCTTATAAATGATATGTGAAATTTTTGTAATAGCACTGATGTTTTATTGACTTATTCTGTTGGACTTTACCAGTACTTTACCGTGACTTACCACAGATGCCATCAACTAACACATAAATAAGCATGCATTATTTGTTCTTGGCTATTTGTAAGGTGAATTCAATTCCCTTTTTAAAGAATTCAAACGAAACTACCTCTTTAAGTTTACATTAATGTAACGAATTAAAAAAAAATTCGTTGACAACTAAATCTCATGCTGTGTATCAAAGTTGCCATGTTGAAGGTTTTGTAGTGAATCGTGTTGATTCATGTCCAATAACCCAGTCCTCGCAACTTCCAACATACGTCCCTCCTTTTCACGACCTGCCCGTCAGTCATGTGAGACCGCTGGTTCATTAACCACTGTGCGTATCCCACTACCAACCGTTTTATTCATGTGACCTCACAGACACCTGTGTTTAGTTTTGTACAAGTCCACTGAACCGTAATTGTACACGACACAACCTTGTTGAGTTGTCTAGTAAACGGTTGTGCCCTCTCAGCTCTGGTCTTCTTTATTTCCGCGGGAACACAGGGTACCGTATTCGGCGTATATTGTCGCAGTGGCCCCGGTGTGGTTCAAAACAACATGCCGGGTCCCTCAACAGTTTTCATACTTTATGAATTCTGTGAATCTCTCCTTTATCTCTTCAGTTCAACGCTCAAATTTTGATTAAATATATGAACAACCCACATTTCAAATTACCTGAGTAAGAAGTTGAATTATAATAAGCCCTTTGCCTCTCATTAAAAATGATTTGTTTTAAGCTTGTGATCTTACCAGATAAGTATCATTTCTATTGTATAGTCTAAACTATCTTATGCATGCAGAAATGATAGGAGCTAAGAGTTTAGTGCAGTTTTGGACAAGGGTTAATGTAACAAATGCTACAGTATATTTTTTTAGAAAAACATTCGGTGACTTATGCCACAACGATTTACATTCACATTAAGCTAGCAAGTTTAAGTAGGTCCTGTCAAAGGTATCTAACTTTAGTCCGAACTTACCAGCAGAATTTTCTCATGTAAAATAGTATTGTGCTTAAGATGCATGTTTATGTGCACTCAGGAACCCCTCTTCGGTTCAGACTTCCACCCAATTCTTGGACCGCGTGTAAGCCCCAGGCGAAACAACGCAGGAATAATACACCGAACTCTCCCTTCTCGCGCGTTTAGCCTATCCCCCAGACGAAGTAAACGCACCCCTACTGCCCCTCTTCGTGACAGGCGTCCGAGATTCAACATTACACCAACAATTTGGAAGCAAAGTCACTCAGTCTCTGGATAAAGTCTTTGCTATCATTGAACGTGCCATGTCGTTCCAATTCTACACACCCCACATACCTACCTTTACAGTAACCAAACCTTCCTAGGTCCACACAATTACCCTAGCTATACTCTTTCAGCTCCCCAACTCTACCCTAACACATCCACATCCCCCTCTGCTCAGACAACATTTGGTAACCGGCGACCCCCTATTATCCCCCCAAAAATTCACACCTATTTAGGATTCCGACCTCTAGAAGTTCGGCTTTTGCAGACTTTTCATCATGTCTGCCATACACTGCTAAAGAGTTAACTTTCTCTGCTATCTCTGTCCTTTTTACCAAATCTCACGCTCTGGCGGTCCATGGTCATGCAGAGTCTCACAAGTCCGCTATCCTTATTGACACGGAAGCAGCAGGGTCCATAGTCAACCCCAAGTTTTCCGCCATTGTACACCTCTTATTGTCGATCCTCTATACCCCAATTGTTTTTGCAGCAAACAGCGCCACACTGAATATCACAGGCTCAGTTACGGCCCCGGGCTAAGGTCGGTTTGATCCAAGTCCAACATTCGTTTATTGTCTCTCCGGTTTGCTGGTGGGATATCGTCATGGAGTAAGACTTCCTATGCACTCATAAGTGTGTCATCGACTGCTATACGGGCAAGGTTGGTAGTGTACAACCGGAGCCTTCTTCCTCAGTGCTCAACGTTGACGCTATCAGCTCCCCATCAGAACCCCCATCGATAACCGACATTCTTCCCTCTAACATTCTGCTGGATAGTTGTCTCCAATAACCTGAGGTTCTGACACAGTTTACCATTGTGTTCAACTTGGCAGGTGAGCAGATTGGAAAAGCTAACATTATCCAACACATCATCAAAAAAACCGACAACGCTCCCTCACGACGAATACCGATACACTACCAAGCAGACCTAGACAACCTCATAGGCCACCGTCTTCGACAAGGCATCATTACCTCATCACCCTCCCCAAGGGCCCCACCAGTCACCCTCGTCAATAAGAAAAATTGCTCCCTTCGACTCTGTATCGACTATCAGTAGCTTAACGCGGTAAAAATTCGTGACTCTTTTCCTCTCCCTCGTATAGACGATCTCCTTCATGCTCTGGCCGAGCAAAAGTATTTCTTTACTCTCAACCTCTCCAGAAGTTATTGGCAAATAGAGATGCATCCAAAAGTTCGGGAGAATAGAGCGTTTACGCTACCCTCTGGTCCCTATGAGTTTTGCACTCTTCCCATGGGCTTAGCCAACACAGCCAGCCAACTGTCAACGGCTAATGCAAAAAGTTCTTCAGGGCCTCCTCTAACGAAAATGTCTGATCTATCTTGACGATGTCATGGTGTTCCGCTTAACTGAGAATAAGGTGCTGGGCAAACTAGCTGATGTTCTCCACAGATATCGACAATTTGATCTGATCTTGGATACGTGGTGTCGGAGTCTAGACACTTTGCAGGCCCTGATAAACTTACCTAGTTAAGGATTGGCTCACCTCCGCAGACGAAGTGCGGTCGTTCTTAGGCCTGACCGACTACTACCTCGCCTTCATCCCTCCGTACAGCTGAATCGCATTCCCCTACGGCGGCTTGCATAAAAAGGGCAGTTCCTTCGACTGGTCATCGGAGTGCGAAAAGCCTTCACACAATTTAATAAAGCACTAACTGCGGCCCCCATCTTGATGTTTCCGAATCTAGACCCCAAGGCACCGTCATTCATTCTGGACACCGACGCTAGTAGCCACACCATAGATGCAGTCGTATCCTAAAGCGGAAACGTTGGCGCAAAAACACGTTATAGCATACGCAAGTAGGGCCTAAGATCAGATTAAACACAATTGCAGCACCACTAGACGCAAACTTCTGGCTCTTGTTGCGTCCACTAAATCGTTTGCCGTGTACCTGAAACAAAAACCCTATGTGATTCAATCCGACCAACGGTCTCTCAGTTGGTTGTGGAGTTTCAAAGAACCGGATGGTCAACTAGCCCGGTGGCAGGAGACCCTAGCCAACTTTAATTTCTAATTGGAATTTTGCTCGGGGAAGAAACGTGACAACGCAGACGCCCTATTTTGTCTTCTGACTCTTCAACTGATTCCCAATATCCCGGGCGACGTCAATGTCCTCACAAATCACTCCAACACAATAGATTGGTCAAAACCGCACGCAGAGGATCCTAACACGGCTCTACGGTCAACGCAAACCTTCAGCTAAAGAAATGAGTGTCCAAAGTCAAGGTACCCACTTCCCCTCGACAACGTCCTTTACTTCCAATTCGACACAAACCCCCTTCTCGTCTTGTGTTTCCTCCATCAGAGGCACGCGCTGTTCTCACCGGCCTTCATAGCCAATTGGGCCACCCCGGACAGGGCAAATTAGACAAGGCAGCTTGCGAACGCTTCTGGTCACCGGATTTAAGACAGGAAGTTCGTCTGGTCTGGTCCTCGAGTTCCATCTGTTTTCCATTAAAGGACCCCAATCACTGTCTAATTGCCCAGCTTCAACTCTTTACCTCAGGCTCCGTCAAACAAAGAGTAGGTATTGACATTATGAGCCCATTGCCACAATCAAGTCTGGGGAACGGGTACCTCCCGGTATTGGTCAACTTCTTTTCCAAATGAGTGGAAACGTGAAAACGCGCACAACCCATTACCATCCCATGGGTTACGGTCAAGCTGAAAGGACTAACAGATCTCTCCGATCTCTCCAACGCACCCTTATTTCCACAACCAGCTCATCCCACATTGGCTACATGCCTACAAATGTTCAGTAAACCAGTCTACTGGATATTCCCCGCAAAATCCAAGCCGCCTCGACTTACAGTTTACAGTCTACACACAACTTGTAGATATTTCTCTGCACCACGAGCGCCCTCCTTTGACAATACCTGAACTCCATTAAAGAAAATCAAAAACGCTTCTAAGAGGGCATGGCTTCACCAAACCTACACAAACCGCGGCAGCCACACGAAATTGGACAAACCCTACCCAGGCCCCTTTGTGGTCGTCCAATGACTCCCTAAAAAAACCTACCACATTTTCCCAGTTTTCCACGTATCCGCCTTTCCTCTTACAGTTCACTTTAATCGCTTCAAATCTGGACTTAAGACACCGGATACAGGCATTCCAGTCTACCACACAGTCGAAATTCTAAACAACATTCCATCATTATTAATCAACATTTGGCAAATTATCGAGTGATACGATTGCGATGAAATTTGGTCGTTGGTGTCATTAGTAAATGAAGTAATTAGCTTGGAATGCATTTATAAGTTATATGTTAGTTTTCTTAAATCTCTGTTATTTTTAGTAAATATATTCGCAGCATCATCTTAACCAATTTCTATGACAGTGTGCTGAAATCTACGTCAATTTTCACTTGAATTATCAATTTTTGCATTTCAAGATTGAGCTTTAAAGACTAGAAGCTTACCATATATTTGTGATAGAGCGTTTGTCAAATCAAAGCTAAAAACCTAATTGAATCGTATGCAGTTGATGACTTAATCAGATGAGTGGTCTGAAATAAACAATTTTTTGCAAAACCAGTTTGCGTAATGAATTAACCTGACGATTTGAATTGCCATTCCATGATTATATCTAAGATAGTGTACTCAGAATTAATTGCATTACAGTGATACGCCTGAAAATTAATTATTTGCATCATAAAGATCTCAAATGTCTTGAGTACCAAGTACTTCATTTCACTGATATGTTTGAACCAATTTCAAGTCGCAAAATTTTGCTAAGATGTACAGTTTGGACGGTGGATAGTTTTTCGACTTTCAACATATGCTGTAAGTATGCTACCCGCAGTAGTTTGAGTCGCGTTATTTGAACCAAGTAAACTAATCTTCGAGGAATTAATATTATAAGAAATAACTCCATTTGTTTGATACCAATGTTATCGATAACTTAAGATAAAACAACTGAAAGAAAAAAAAACAAATATCAACATAGTCACCTTTAGAAGCATGTGATGGGCGTATATTAAATTGCAGGAACTGTTTTACTCTTAGGCACTACTTAATTAACAAAAATCGAAAAAAGGATTTTGATGACATTTTTCATGACCCGCATTTAACAAGTGTTCATTAATAGCAAATTAATTACAATATCTTACACAATTTTTTTGTGATTTTTTTAATTGGGATGCGTGATTTTCTATCCTAACATTCATCAGATAAAAATGAGTACGTTTAAGTTTAGCAGGTTGTTGGTGCATCCTTCAAACGGGATAATGAGCGATCGTTAGTTTTTACAGGTCTTTTGTGTGTGCTTGATCTTGATTTTCTCGGTGAAATTTGCAGTTCATGGTGTACCTGTATGCTAATGTCTCGCGAACCCAGGGAAACAGGATCTAGGTGTTGCACATCTATAGGAGACGCAGATGTTGTGCCTTCCCCTCTAGGCCAGTTGTCATCAGAGACCCAGGAAATTTTCGATGCTTGCCGTCTAGGCGACCTGTCTCGTGTTATAGCGTTTCTTGACAGTGGTGTTCCCGTAAATGTCAAAGATACCACTGGTAGAAAATCAACGCCACTGCATTTCGCGGCGGGGTATGGTAGACTGGACGTCGTTGAGCTCTTACTTATCAGAGGTGCTGATGTTTCAGCAAAAGACGACGGAGGTAAAGTGACATAAATTTTTCGTAGTGTTCCAGTTATTTAGCTAAAATGTGCGGTTGACAAAATGTATATGTTACCTTATTGCCTTTAAAATCGATATATCAGTTATTTCGTGGCCCTTGCTCCTTATTCATAGCTACCTGTCCAATTACTTTATCATTTGATTTACCTTAAACACGTTGGTGTGAAGTTCTTTAAATTTTATTTCAAATTCAATTTGGTGCTCCTGTTTAGTAATCTATATCACTTTCCGTCCCAGGCCTGATACCGCTGCACAACGCCTGCTCATTTGGCCACACCGATGTTGTCCAAATGCTACTAGCGGCAAAATCTGATCCCAATGCTCAGGACAATTGGCACTACACACCTTTGCACGAGGCTGCCATCAAGGGTAAAGTCGATGTTTGCATTCTGCTTCTCCAGGTACGCAAAGGCATCTCTTTTACTTCTGAGTTTATTTTTTTTTCATCGTTTCATTTATGTTTTTTCGCTTTTAGGCCAAGGCCGATCCGCTCATGAAAAATCTTGACGGCAAGACACCTCTTGACTTTGCAAAGGGACCCACTGCCTTGGTGTTGGTTGGCGATTTTCGCAAATCCGAACTCCTGGAGGCTGCTCGAATGGGGAAGGAGGAGAAGTTGATTTCTTTGCTGACACCCCAGAACATAAATTGCCACGCCGATGACGGTCGAAAGTCCACTCCTCTTCATCTGGCCGCGGGCTATAATAGGTGCGTTTGCTCATCTTTACTGAACAACCACTGAAAGACTCGTTTTGGTTGGCTTGAAAACAAATTCTCACAGTCAATCTGTAGCTGATTTAATATCTGGTGTCACGACTACACCTCCCATTGTTGTTAAAGTTATCAGATTTAAAATGAAAAGTGCAATAGAGGCGTACGCACTGAAATTTTACACCTTTTTTCAATGGTAATTGGGTTTCATTGCTCCCAATTTCTGTCTCGTCTACTTAAGACTTTCGCATTTTGCCTCGAATGGCGGTCTAGGCTGTGAAAAAGCCAATTGTTGTATGCTAATTTGGACAAAAATAGCGACAAAAAGGTCCGTGTTCTGCTCCAAAAGTAGATTTTTGGCTTGTTTCTGATTGAGTAAATCTATAGTGTGTTAAACAACGTATTATAACCGTGTGCAACATATTCTGGTAGATCGTGTTCTAGCGAACAAATTTAAATGTGACGCTTATCAAGAATCAGAATTAAAACAATGAATGATTTCAGAACATCGTGGCCAATTGGGGTTTTAGCAAACAAAGCGAGGAGATAAACAATTCTTGATGATGGGACACATTCGGTTTATTTTATGGTACATTAATCCTCGCTCAGCCGATGTGTTTAGCGATGTGATTATTTGTGGTTTTTGAACAAGGCCTTCGCTCCTGAAACACCGACCATTCGTTCTTTAAGTTAAAAGAACGAAAGGTTAAACTTGTGTCTGTGCAATAATCTTTTTCGGTCGATGGAATAGTGAGGCAATCCTGAAGGATCACGTTGGTGCAAATCACTAGCGTTACACGCGGGCACTTTTAGTTCCTCTAAGAATGAAAACAAACAGTCAATCAGAAGTCTCTTTGCTTGCCTTTGTTTTTTTAGCTAGATAACTTAGCCTATTTGAACTGCGGTGGAATATAAAGTCTTCGCAATCCCATTTAAATGTCTACATGAGATTTCTTTGAAGGCACAAGTTTTTCGGGTCGACATAACTTCACAGACTTACATCTGCTGGCTTAACTTGATCAAACCTGGGATGTCATTTGGTTGTAGAGGCGGTTCATCGAGCATTTCGTCTAGAAATGCCGTGGCTGTCGAGCAGTGTTCAATTGCAGAACTGCAACAAATATATTAGACACCTAGTGCATTAGTTTGCTGAACCGTCTTTAAATCACGTGAAATAAGATTGGGCCACGGTCGAAGTCCTTAATCTCAACACTTTTGGCAGCATTGCCAGGTTAACCTCTACCATGACAGGCAGCCAATCTCGTGATACTTCATTTTAAACCTTTCTTGCTGTTGCTTTTCGAGTTTTAAACATCTCAATTCTAAAAGACGTAAATGCACATCTTGAATAAGTTGATTCGTCGAATTCGTCTTGGAAGTCATTCATTTTTGAATAAGCCCACCAAACCCTCAACATCAAGCGTTACAATAACAAACAGTAAGCACATACAGCACTTATGCAGAAACCAATTGTCTGCCACGTTGGGACTATGTGCGTTTTGCTGGTCCACTGAGCAAGTTTGCAATTGGCGCCCAGTGGGAATGTCAATAAAAACAACGCACTAATCAATGACGACCGCAAACTTCCTCATGCCCTCCCTTTGCAGAACGCGCATAGTGCAAATTCTTCTGGCCGCCGGTGCGGACGTGCGTGCCAAGGACAAGGGTGGTCTCATTCCCCTGCACAACGCCTGCTCCTACGGTCACTTGGAGGTGTGCGAGATGCTGATCGCGGCGGGCGCGGCCGCCGAACAGGTCCACGCCGCCGATCTCTGGCAGTACACACCGCTGCACGAGGCCGCGAGCAAATCGCGCGCCGAGGTGTGCTCGCTCCTATTGGCCCACGGCGCAGATCCCCACCAGGCCAACATCTACGGCAAAACCGCCGTCGATTTGGCCCCCACCGCCGATCTCAAGGAGCGCATCACCTACGAACACCGAGGTCAGTCCGTCCGGTGGGGTAATGCAGGGTTTGGTGGAGTTCCCTGGGAGCGTACGTGATGCGGAGGTTTGGTGGGGTTCGCTTGGGGCGTATGTGATTGGTCAAATCAGATGGTTGCGAAAAACTCGTGTCCAAATTGCATTGACCGCGCCGATGTTACTTTTACAGTTGCCAGTTGTGTAAGTGCGCTGTAAGTTAACCCAACCTTAACGAGGAAGTTTACGCAAATTAGTTTGTGTGCAGGGCTATTATATCAAAATGGGGAATGGAAAGTCACGTTTTTGTCATTTTATGTTGTGTGAGTTTAAGCAAGTCAACAATAATTTGGCCTTGGGACATAAGCATCGCCACCCATTAATCTCCGCATCTATTCTCCATCGCGATGTCAGCTGTGTCGGTTGGTTTGTAAACAGCGTGGCGGGGTGCCGCAGCTGATTGCTGTCACCTGATTGGCTCGTCAGGTTATCGATTACTAATCGCCTCCGTTAGCCAATGTCTGCTTTGCACAGGCGTCCAATCGTATGCGTGCGTGCGTCCTTGTTCGCCCCTGTTGAAAAGGCATTTCTTCGGCATTTTTATGCAGCGCCATTGCTGTTTTTCGTGAAAACTTTAAATAATGCACTTATTTGAAGCGCCAAATCGTGATTTTTGTGGCTCTTGTCAAAATCTACCGTCATGGGCCCTGCTTTTTTTTGTCTCTTTATTACTGACAATTAATGCGCCCCTCTTATCCCACAACCATTTTCGTCGTCATCACTCAAATGTAGGCCTTGCCTCAAAAAGAGTTCACGTATTTCGAAACCTGTAGTGGTGTTTGTATTGTTCTAGGACATCTGCTATTAGACAGTTGTCGTCGATGCGACCTATGCCTTGTGCGACGTCTCCTAAATTCCCCCCAACCACCGTCGGATGTCACCAAGTGCCATGCCAGCGCAGACCAAGCCTGTTCACCTCCAACGCCTCCTGATCACGCTCTTCCCTCCATACCTGGCGAGTCGTCGTCGTCGATTGCGTCGACTAAAACCACCAACCAACCACCCTCTTCAACGCCCGATCTCATTCACTTTCGACACCCCTTCACCGGTGATACCACACTTCACGTGGCTGCAACCGCTTCCATGAAACTCGACGGAAGGGAGGAAGAGGCTGAGTACAAGTCCACTTCCTCGTCTTCTGTAGCCATGGCCAGTCAACGGCGCCAACTCATCGAATTGCTCATCTCTAGGTAACCGCCTCATTTTGAAATTGTCGACCACTGCACTGTCCCTCCCCCAGTTCACACCTGTCCTGCTCATGTTTTGTCAAAAATCACGTGACCTAACCTCAAAGTAGTTGACCGAAAAAGGTGGAATTCTGGCTTTGTGTGTCTGATCCAAGTCTCTAATTCCTTCACTGGTGTTTGCAGAGGCGCACGCCTAAGCGACCGCAATGCCGACGGTCGGACACCACTGCACGTGGCCGCCTCGTCTGGCTGCGTGGAGGCCATTCTGTGTCTGGCCCAGTTTGGCGCCCAGGTCAACGCCACCGACGCCCAGGGCTACAGTCCCCTCCACCTGGCCTCGGCCAACGGCCGCGCAGTCGCTGTGCGGCTGTTGCTGGACAACCTCGGCGCGGACAGGTCGCTCACCACGGCCAACAACGGTCTCACCGCCCTCCAGCTGGCTACGTCCGACCGCGTCCGCCGCATGTTCTTTGAACCGACGTCTTCTGCCGCCGCCGCCGCCGCATCCACCGCCGTCGTCTACCCCTGTGGAGACGTCAGTCCCGACCCCCTGATTTCACCTTCCTCCATGACTACAGCGTGTACGTCAAGGCTGGGTAGTTTGTTCGCTTCAAGAGACCATAGCTGTCACACCAGCGGTGTTTCTTCCTCCACAGCCCTCCCGCCGGAACCAAAACCACCACTCACATCCGCGACAGAGGCTTCAAAGAGCACCGGCGGTTCAGGTGATTCTCCAGGTCATCAAAAGACCACCGCTTCAGCGCCCTCCCAGTCCACCCCGCAGCCCCCTGTCTACGTGAGCGGCAGCGCAAGCAACGCCAATAAATCCAGCGGTGCCCTCGTTGGGGTTGGCACGACCCCCACCAGCAACACCGCCTGGGCCGGTGTCGTTCTCCAACTCCTCGAAGCCGCCAAGGCCGGCGACGTGGACATGGTGTGTCGTCTGGTGGTTGCCTACCAGACCTCCGATGGAACTGTTGGAGGAGGCGGCAGCGGCGGCGGGTTGGTGGTGGGCTGCAAGCCGCCCACCGATCTCATCAACTGCCGCGACATCGACGGTCGCCACTCCACGCCGCTGCACTTCGCCGCCGGCTACAATCGTCTGGGTGTTGTGGAGGTGCTGCTCAAATTCGGCGCTGACGTCCACGCCAAAGACAAGGGTGGCCTTGTTCCGCTACACAACGCTTGCTCCTACGGACACGCTAAAGTACGTGCTTTTGTGTGTGTGTGTGTGTGTGTGTGATACGCAGCGTTGCCTTGGCAGCCACCTACCAAACATTGGTTAGTCTGCGTGCGTGCGTGTAGGATTCTAGGTGTTGGTTTTTGAATAACTCCGAAGCTGGCAATGCTTTTTCGCGTGTATGTGTGTTTGTATTTCGGTTGGACCTTGGTCGCTGTGTCCATTTCTAGCACAAAACTGGTTCGAAAAAAAACGATGGCAATGAGCACAACAAACCTCCGTTTAATTCTTACGTGTTGTGCGCTTGACGCGAGGGCCAAACCCTGTGACTACCACCAACCCAACTGCGACGGCGGCTTTGTGTGGGTCATTACAAGGTCGTGCCAAGGTCACCGTCGTGTGACTCGGCCCACATACTTTTGATGCACACACGCACACGCTGCGCTCTAACAAACTCCCGTTTGCCCCTTACCAGGTGGCCGAATTGTTGATTCAAAACGGCGCGAACGTGAACGTCACAGATCTCTGGCGGTTCACGCCGCTTCATGAGGCAGCTGCGAAGGGCAAATTCGACATCTGCCGCCTCCTTCTCAAACACGGCGCCGACCCAAAACGCAAGAATCGCGATGGTCACAGGCCCATCGACCTGGTGAAGGTGACTTCCTCATTTTCAACCTGTTTTTCCCTTCCATCGATACAGTTTTGCTAGTTTCGATAACTCTGGTAGCAGTATTGATCGTGGAACCCTATCAATTTCCGATTCAATTAATTACCACTAAATTTCCGATCGTTTTTGTGAAGGCAAATGCCTACTTTCCATTTTTTTTAAATGCAGGACACGGATAGTCTAGTCTACGACCTCCTACGTGGGGATGTTGCCGTTCTGGAGGCTGCAAAACGTGGCAACCTGGCGAAGATCCAGCGCCTCGTCACTCCAGAGAACATCAACTGTCGCGACACCCAGGGCCGCAATTCGACGCCGCTGCACTTGGCCGCTGGCTACAACAACCTAGAGGTTGGCAATTTTTGATCCTTTTTTTGTGCTACCTCCAGTTGCGGTAGAAGTTGTTCAAATTTACAGACGAGTGTGGAATGAATGTTGCGCGCAGTTGTCACCCTTTTTTCTCCTCTCCTGTGTTGTCTGGCCAGAATAAAATCTGCTCCCGTGGTAGTTTGATGGGCGCAACTTTTAGTGGGTTCTGCAAAGCCTTACATTCCTCCTTTCCCCAAATCTTTCACTTCCTCTCCTCCTAACCTCCTCCTACACCCCGTGTTCCCCCTGCTTACCCCGTGCGCTATTCTTCACCAAGGTAGTCGACTTTCTGCTCGAAGCCGGCGCTGACGTCAACGCGCACGACAAGGGCGGGCTGATTCCGCTGCACAACGCCAGCTCCTACGGCCACGTCGATGTGGCCGCCTTGCTCATCCGTCACGGGACCTCGGTGAACGCCGTCGACAAGTGGGGCTACACGCCCCTCCACGAGGCCGCACAGAAGGGTCGCACGCAGCTCTGTTCCCTTCTCCTAGCACACGGCGCAAACCCCCTCGCGCGCAACGAAGAAGGTGGGTCTGTGTTCTCAGATGTGTGTCTTGAAGTTGTGGATGTGTCGTCCGAAGATTGCTCTTCTCCTCATAATTCCCAGACTCTCGAATTAGATCCACTGTTGAAGGGGCCTCGTGGCGTAATCGCCGGTACATCAGCTTCCGCCGTACTGAATTCCCTTGTGGCTGGCGGACGTCAAACAGGTCACGTCGCATTTGTGGCTACGCATGCTGTGTTTGCGTCTATCTAAAGCAGGCAATTTGCGCTGAACCATCGTTGTCAACAGCTCCTGTTATAGCAGCCAAAAAGCACTGTAAACTTCGGAGTGGTGTAGCGGCACGAAGTCACGGACTAGGTGCGCACTGTGTTCCATCAAGATTTGCCGATTCTGGACGTTATTCTTGGAAAAGGCGGTGGTTTGGATCCTTGGCGGCAGTGTCCCTGAGACCCCAGCAAACTGATTGGTTGTGTTAAGTGGATTTCCTGTGAGGAACTCATTCCTCGTGTTTTCGCGATTAATATCCGTTTCTTTTATGGTTTCAATTTGGCCATCACCACCGGGAACAGTGTTGGCTAGCTTTGATTCAGGCGGAATTTCTTAGACACGCATCACTTTATAGTCCCTCACTCACTCCCCCGTCCCCCCTTCCACCTGTGCAGGCCAGACGCCGCTCGATTTGGCCACCGCGGAGGACGTCAAGTCGTTGCTCTCGGACGCCATGCCCGCAGCCAGCGTCGTCGTGGGCGCGCCTCCAGCCAGCCTGCCCCTGCACGTCTCCCACCTCCAACAGGCTGCCGATGGCCCCCGTACCGAGGGTCAAGGTCGCGAGGCGGCCAGATTGGATGGTGGAGGTGGCGTCCAGCAGGCAACCACCTCTACCGTTGCCGCCACCGCCACAGCACCGATTGTCTCCACGTCGAGCTTCCTGACTACCCTCGGCCTCGAGCACTTAGTGGAACTGTTCGACAGGGAACAGGTTAGCTACCTCCACCAATCCCATTCAGTGCCCTTTTTCATTGGTCGATTTGGCTTGAGTCTGAATTGTCACGAAATTTGCATGGTCTTCGTGATATCGGCTCGGTAGCTGTGCCGTTGAGACTATTTTTTTCATACTTTTCAGCTATTTTTTCTAATTGCCCCAGTACTGTGTCCATTTGCTTGTAACACGTCTCTCCGAAATCAGCCAATAGCCTTTTGAAGTGTGCAGCGATGGTGTTTCCTACAACAGCCACCTGCGATTCACCAATCCACCTTCTTTTGTGATTCTCTGTTGGTGACGTTTTACAATAGCTGGAAAAGCAGCAGCGGCGTCTGTTGTGCCTGAGAGTATGCAGGATGGGCGTTGTCCGTGCCTTGGGGCTGACTCACTCCCTCTCCCTGCGTCACGGCCCAACCAGTTTTTTTTACTGCTACGCCGCCTAATTGGCGGGCATCTTAGGGGGTACACTTTTTGCCCGCAGGTCACTTTGGACGTCCTCGTGGAACTGGGTCACGAGGAGTTGAAGGAACTCGGAGTGGTCGCCTACGGTCAGCGCCACAAGATCATCAAGGGTGTCAGCCGTTACCGATCGCTCATTGCCGCCACGCCAGCGGTGCAGGCTTTGGAGAATGCCGGCGCAGCTACCGTCGTCCCTACTCGTGGAGGTGCCCCAGGGGGTCACTTTAGGGGTGTCGGGGTGCACGAACCGATGCCCCCGGGCTCCGACTTCTTCCCTGCTGCCGCCTCCACGGAAACCGTCTTCGTGGACTTGCCTCGTGACTCCGCCGAGTTCAAGGATGTCGAGGAACAGGTGGGTGTTGCTGATTCGCCACGCAGTGATTTGCGTAATGTCGTCATTGCGTTCTGTTTTGGTCTTTCAGTTCCAGAACAGCATTCGTCAGCACAAGGACAGTTGTGGAGGCGTCTTCCAGCGTCTCCACGTGCTGGAGATAACTCGAATTCGCAACCGACGCATGTGGGACCGCTACATGCACCGGTGTACCGAGATCGCGGAGGACTGCAGCGGCGGGCACTACAACGAACGCTTCTTGTTCCACGGCTCGCCATTCCTCCACTCCATTGTCACGAAAGGCTTCGACGAACGACACGCCTACATCGGTGGGATGTTCGGCGCTGGCATCTACTTCGCCGAGAACTCGTCCAAGTCGAATCAGGTAACCCATGCAACCATCCAATTCACGAAACCATGTTGTTAACAAGACCGTTAGCACAGTAACTAATCCCACACCTCGAAATAGAGCACAAAATTGGCGCCCCCAATTGAACTGTCCAATCACCACATTTGGGGATATCGTGTGTCGATTGGTCCACGCCCCTTCTCATCCACCAATGGCTCACGTGTGTGTGCTGACAACCCTCCAACTGCAGACGCCATAAAAAAACACTTATAAAGCGTATTTCGTTTGAAAGCCACCCATTTTCGACCAATATCTCGCAATGTGGAGCGTGCGTGTATATTTTGGCCGCACTAACATACCTACTAACCCGGCATTCAGTATGAGAGCAATTTGTGTTAAATTTTCAGTACGTCTACGGCATCGGCGGTGGCTCTGGTTGTCCCAGCCACAAATCCCGTTCGTGCTACGTTTGTCCACGCCAAATGCTGCTGTGCCGCGTGGCCCTGGGTCGATCGTTTATCCAGTTCAACGCCATGAAGGTTGCCCACGCGCCACCTGGCCATCACTCCGTCGTGGGACTACCGTCGGCCGGTGGTCTCAACTACGCCGAATACGTGATCTACCGGGGGGAGCAGGCCTACCCCGAGTACCGCATCACCTACCTACTGGTGCCCGCATCCGAGTCCCCCACCAGTCCCCCTGCTGTACCCAGCACTGCCGTCGCCGTCGCCGCCACCCCCAACCCCCTGACCTCGCGCCAAGCTGGCCGGCCCGCTCCAGGCGGCCCCAGCAACACCACCTAATCGATAACGCGCCGTCCCCCTAGCTCCCTCCCCTTCAATGCAACCTGACTCTGGCAGCAGATCAACCTCCCTTTCCCCACCCCCCAGGGGGCTGAACAGGTGGCGCGAACATTCCTCAGCAATCACTTATCCTTGTGTATTTACGCATCTTCCTTTCTGCCACACTTATACTACTGTTATACTACCAGTACCCTTGCATTAACTTATTAAAAATAGACCGCCCAAGGCGTCTCTTTGTGCGTGTGAGCACGCGGGTATATCTCTCTTAGGATATTAAAAAAAAGCACATATGAGTCTTGAATCAGGGTTTGGTGGGGTTCAGGTTGTGCTCCAGGCGACTCAGTCTATCACGAAGGTTCTGGACCATCCTTGACCCCTACAAGGAAAAGCCAGAGTGAGAATTTGCTTTCGAGATTAGATGTCTCTGTGTGAGTTATTGTCCTTTTTGAGGCAACGCCGTCGACCTTGCAATAGGTTGGGTGTGTGCTGATTGGTGCAACTGCTGATGGCGGATTAAATGCGGACATTTCGATTTGAGCGCGACTACAAATGTACACTCACTGGGTCAATTTCATCGAGAGTTTTAATCTTAGCCGCGAGGTGTGTCAAGTCCTTCTGTGATGGGATCGGACCCATGTCGTCTAGATCGTCTTCTTCCGGCTAAAATAAATGAAGTAGTGACGTAATATTGATACGATTGAAGTGCACGATGATTGGTGAAGATAGTAATAAACGTCACCTACTTAATTTATTGTTGTGAATAGTGGATGATGGTAATTATGGCGGCAACAGATCAGCCAATCACACATCTTAAATTGGAGCTTGCTTTGTCCAACATGTGAGGAATTGATGATGTCAATTTCAATGCACAGTTATACCGCAAATGTTATTAGACGCATCTAAAGCAATCATAGGTCTAATACTACGAAGTGACACAACGAATCTTGACGAAGAAGGAGTGTCAAACGACCAAATGGTCGGTCACAGGACCTTCAACCGTATTCCAGTGGCCTCCAACATCAAAGAACGGGGCTCAAAACCTACCAGCCATCCATCGTCATCCATACCCTCGGGAGAGTTAATGTGATTCATGTGCTCCTCGTAGCTAATCACACCGTCGTGGTCTTTGTCGATGAGTTCAAAGACCTTCTGGCGCATCTCTAAAAGGTACTCCTGCTGCTTTTCGGGTGAATCTTCGTCCACTTGATCGACCTACAGCAGAGCAAGCAATTGGTCCGTTTCGTGGATCAGTATCGATTGAAGTGCAAAATGATTGGTGGAGGAAGAATAAGTAAAAGACACTCCTAAGAACAAACGACGTTGTTTAAATCACTCCGGTTAGTTTAAACACGACAATGAACGTAGACACCAACCGAAAAGTACTGGGCGCGCAAGTAGGATGGCACGAATGCGTCACGAAAACTAGTGACACGTTTGTAAGCAATGCGTGGGCGTCAATGTAAAGGTGCATAAACAATTTAAACACACAGCGACAAATGCAGACAATTTGATGGAAGCTCAAGGTGATTCGTTTACTCGCACAACGGTGCACGAGGTTAACAGACTACACAACATCATCTACGGGGTCCACGTGATTATTTTTACACAAAGACCAATGTCAGGTCGATGGACTGGCCAATCAGGACGCAGTGTTGGTCTTACCTCTGCAGACAACATGGCTTCTACTTCCTCCGAGTCCCAAACGCCGTCCGAATTGAGATCTAAAATGTTGGTTCGCAGGGAATCATCATTACAAATACCAAAAATGCCAATGTCTAAAACTGAACAGTTTAATTAATCAAGATTCCTGTTCTAAGTCCTGCAGACGGATATTGGGGAGAGGGGTAGGAGCTATACTAGGATTTTTTAATCAGTTTGCTTACACGTGGAGGAAGTGCCACGTGGCTGTAAACAAGGCTCCCGATTTTCCAACACACCCACTCAGCAAAACACAACAAAATCTACCGTGCATTAGGAAGAAAATGCGTGGATTAAAATCGCTGTCCGGTAGGTTATCGCCCTTCTGCCACTGTTCACGCTCTTGTGCCCGACTTCCCTAGCAGAAATTAAAAAAAAACGACGAATTTTAAGCAAACTTCCCTGATTGCGTGAGCAGTAATTAGAACGAAAAACGACTCTTTATCGGTAACTTACTGGTTCATGGAATTTCCCCGATTTGGAATGCAACTTTTTTTCCGCCTCAAACTCCGCCTGAGCCTTCTGACGCTCAGCTGCGCTGTCGTTTAGGTGCGACTCCCAGCGTTCGAGGACCTTCATCACTTCGATTTCGTTAAGAAGAAGAACTTCTTCCCGATCAATTGCATTTTGACGGTCCCGCAGCTAAGAAACAACGGCGGTAAGATGACTGGCGTATTCTCTACAGGTTGGAGGCCTATATTTACCGCACTACTTGCAAACAACCTTCGCAGAGCAAGTGACAAATTGGCTTCGGTAGGCGGATGCAAGAAATGACCAATCAGAAAAACGGGACAACCAGTTACAGATAGAAACAGGCCAAACATGCCAAAGAAATATAGCATTTCAGTGCGCACAATATAAAGGCGGTAGTGCAAGAGAAAATGGAGCTCCATGTGGCATTAACACAGTTTATAATATTGTGCATACGAACAGCGTAATTCGACTTACCATTTTCATTATTTCTTCAATATCAATGGCGGAAAAGTTGGTCGTATTGCCAATGTCTAAAGCCTTAGCTAAATCCGATGGAATCTGCACTGAGGTATCTTTTCCTGAATTACGCTTTGAAGCAAGTAGGTCGACAAAGTAGTTTCTGGTTTCGAACTTTATTTGGTTTAATTTCTCTCGCACTTCATGTGAAAGAAGAGAGATGTTGACATTGTGAGGCTCCTAGAAATCAAAATGTACATAATAATGGATGGTACTATTTAGATACGAGAAGTCGTCGGCACGTACCTGATGCAAATTGGAAACGTGTTCTATGAATTCTGTTGAGTTTTCCATTGCTTTAAAGAGTTTTTCCAAGTAGTCCCTAAATTCCTCGGAAACCATCTATTCAAATAATAAAAAAAGATGCACTTGGGAATCAAAAAAATACATAAATGTGAGATTACGACGCAGCAACCATGGCGGTAAAACTAAAGCTGATGACGGGGGCTACTCATTAGGCCGGTTACGTCATGTCTTTAATGTGATAGTTGTAAGACGTTAGCAAAATGTAATGTAATTGCTTCATGAATAACAATTGAGTAAATCACAACCCTGAAAGAAAAAGAGTACGTAAGGTATTAAGACGCGACATTTCGAATAAAATTTGTACAGTAATCAAATGTTCGAAAAAAATTAAACCTTACTTTTGCCTGCTTTGTTTTAGGTGGCGCTTTTGGATGGACTGGTGCACAATTTGTACAGGAAATTATAAAAAGACAAATTAGAGCACCCCGGGCAGCCATTGAGTTAGCAGAAATCATTTGGACCGCCAAGCCGCAAAATGCATGTGACCTAAAATACGATAGGGTTAAACATTAAATTTAGATACATTATGTCCACACTATAAAACACCTTTTAGCAGTCAAATTGCCACTTTGCTGACATAAGTATAGATATATACAAAAACTGGTTAATTAATAAACCAATTACTAGACACTAAATTTGGACATAAAGAAATCAAGGAAATAATTTCCTGGAAGAATGTGTTCCGACAATCGATCAGTCATTAAATATGTATGTATATTTTTCCCTTAATGGTGTTATACAGAACCTCTGAAACTGCCCATTACAGTATTGATTTTTCAAAAGACTTACTATTATCTGTTTCGGTGAAACTAATGTCTCAAAAGTTTGGTGATGAATTAAAAAAGCAAATATCTTAATGTAAAAAAGGATTCATACACAGGTTTGTGGGGTTAATATGGAAGAGTTGAATGTTGCTGGCTATCTTTTCATAAAGTTGCCTTTAATTATAAATAGAGCGCTCTGGTTACTATATCTAAGTATCCCGAAATTACTCGAGCACCTTACTAGATGAAAAAAGCGCTTTAAACTTAGATTTCTATATATCACTTGCTTATAAAAACCATAAATGACATTTTTTCGTCAAGTATCATTTCCTTAAGTAAGCTTGCCGTTTATAAATTATTACTATTTCGGAGATTTTTAATTCATGATTTCCTTTTCCGCCTTACATTTTCCCTTGTTGCATAGATTATTGTGTTCCATGATAAAAACTTTAAAAGTAAAAAAAATAGTTCTTGAAGCACACGTACGTAAACATAATTTTACGATTTCCTGAGGTATGGAGTTTCGCTACCTTAGGCGAAGAAAAATTAACGAAACATCATACCCAAGTAATTGAACAATATGCACAAATTGCGCATTGCCAAGAAAGTCCGTCCCGTCAGAAGCCATCGTAATTAAATCCACGAAACGGGCTCAAGGAGAACTTTTCAAAGTCTAAGTGCACCAATTTTCTCTTATTGGATAAGATAAAAGTGGAGTTAACCCCGAAACCTCTCAAAATAGAGTTTTCCTCGACAGTGTTTCAACACGAGACTTGAGAGGACCGCACTAACGGGTACTACACCGAATCATCCTTTGATAAATTTAATAGAATTACTTAATCATGCGAGGTCTAGCACCACAGCCGTAGCAACTTCGACGACACTGGAAAGAATGCAATGAAATTAACATATGTACTTCAGCGCTATGTACAAAGGGGAGTGGGAGGCCATCCTTAGAGAAAACCGCGTCGTTTGAGCAGAATTTCATTCTCCCGTAGCCACTTGTCACCCAGGGCTCGGAGCTCCCTCAACCGACTGGCAAATCGGACTGGGCCACAGCTCGTGGCAAGTTCACTCAGGCGTTGCAGGTGTGGCCCCAGTCGCGGTAACATAGCGTCTAAGGGTCGCGTGTGTTTCTGCATCGAACGCATGAGACCCCATCTTGGATCAGGTCTGTAACTCGCCATTTCAGCGACTTCGTCCTCGAAGTCGCCATCCTCAACGTCGTCAACGCCAGACTGCGGGAATGAGGAGTTGTTCGGGGGGTAGGCGGAAGGAGAGTGAGCATACATTTGGAATGGGTTAGAGGGCAGAGCGAGACCCGGCGACTGATCCGACTGTCCCCGATGTTGAAGTTCATTTTCGAAGTCGTGCTCGGAGAAAACTGACGGAATTTCATCTGCAATATGAATGTCAGGTTATACTGTCCGTTGGGACCACCGTAAGCGACGTAGTTTCCAAAAAAATAAGCTAAAGGACATGAGTCACATTATCTAACAAGAAAAAAAGGAATTCTTAACCAATGCTCTTATCATGGAATTTTGACAACCAACTAAAGGAAATAACTAGCGGTCGAATTTAGCAAACAAACTGAATGGGTCCATTGTAAAAGGTTCGAAATGTCTACAACCGGGGTTGGTGTTTACTTTGCATCGATCGACTTTTCAACGTACCGAATTGGAGGTTTTGAATGGATCTACTTGACCAACAAATGTAAGCGAAACATGCGGATAAAGAGAGTACCTTCAAGTAAGTTTTGTTGGCTATATCCATTTCTCTGAAGGTAGATTTGAGGAAGCGAGTCCACTTCCTCCTCACCCTCATCTTCGGCCTCAAACTCTTCGTCCCCCATTGCCACAGAGTCGAGACCCAATGCATGCCGACTTGGGTCGTCCTTGAACACACTAATCGGAGGCATGCGTTGGTCACCATTTGCAAAAAGTCGTTTTCCGACGCGGGTGGCCGTTCCCACTACCGCTGCCGCCTCCTCTTCCTCCTTCTCTTTTCGACTTCGCCGTCTCTTTGGAGGGAAATGGACTAGGTCTGGACGCACCTCGTGGTTGTGACGGAAGTCGTAGCGGCGCACGTGCAATTGGTTGTCTTGGGAGTAGAAGTAGATCTTGCTTCGGCAGCCGATTTTGGCAGTTCTGATTACGAAAATAGCACATTAACCCCAAACACACAAATATTACAGGGAATGTCACCAAAGCCAACAAAAGTTCACCACGTTCGTTGGTCGCCAAATTAGTGCGGCACCACACGACCCAAAAAATTGCTTACCGCTGGAGCCGCCGCTGTTTGGCCTCACTGACTTGGGTGCCATAGCGGTAACATATGTAGACGAGGTGACTGTACACGAGGGTTTCTGCGCCTGGAGAGCCGGGAGGAAGACGACGGGTGTTTGTCTTTACGTATCGATTGCCAGTTGCCAACTGGAATTCGTCCATCTTGGCTTGGAGCTCAGCAAACGAGGCGAAAGACATGGTGAGGAAGATGCGCAGGAAGTCGTCTGTACAGTCCTGCACGGTGGCAACGACATCGTCGTCGTCACCACCGCCAGCGCAGCCAGAAACGGCCGCCTCCAGCTGGGGATTCACGGAGGTGGGTGAGGGGTTGAGAGGGGCGACCGGTAGAGGTTCCTCGACCATCGGCTCCATGTGGGCGGGATGATTGTGCTGCATGTCGTATTGACGGACAAACAACTTGTGCTTCCTGGTACCCACGGAGAAGTACGCTGGACACCGTGTTCCACCAGCTCTTAAGTTAAGAACAACGCTGCGTACTTCCAACGTGCACGCTTTATATGCAGGCGCGTGTAAACCCAAACTCACAAACAGTTCATAACGCACAATTTAAATAGTCAATGTGTGATTAAATAGAGCAGATTATAAACGCAGGTCAAATATACGATTAGACAACTTACCTCGACAGGTCATGTGCGTGGAACAAAACGGTTGACTATTTTACACAGTTAAGAACTATGGTATGCAAAATTTAGACCCTCTAAATTTCTCCCAAGTTGGCAACACTAAGGCTGCTACTCCAACAGCACAGCGAATCGGATAATATGCACGAAATGAGGTACACAATTTGGCAGGTCTCTACCATTTTTGTGTTGGCTCAAAAGCCATTAAA
Organism: Mesocestoides corti; assembly: GCA_900604375.1. Taxonomy (NCBI): domain Eukaryota; kingdom Metazoa; phylum Platyhelminthes; class Cestoda; order Cyclophyllidea; family Mesocestoididae; genus Mesocestoides; species Mesocestoides corti. The sequence goes on along the minus strand of UXSR01005314.1, from coordinate 63,120 downwards.
CTTTTAAACTAAAAAGCCTAACTTCTCACCTCTGGCCCATCCTCCTGGCTGGTCGGATATGGCGTACACAAGCGTAGTGCATGTACCGATAAACCAAGTATTCTCGTCCAAGAGTTCCCTCATTAAAAAGGCAGGTGCGTTTCATCATATACTGCATCCCCGTGGCTTCTTCGAAGGCCTGCAGTTCCTTACTAAATGCTTCGAAGGTGGAAAATGCCTTTCCGCCGAATCGCGACAGAAATTCATCCCGACAGTCCATCACAACGTCGGAAACGTCTAGTTGTGTATTCTTCAATGCCATTGCATTTAGCATTTTAGACAGATGATTTAAAGGGTATTTTCAGGTGGGATAAATTTTGAGCTAAGAATGTCTGCAGAAGCCATAAGCTAAAAAACAAATACATGAAATGAGTGCCTGATTAAAGCAAAAATCTAGTATCCAAATCGCCACTTCATGGAAATCATCGCACAGGTGGAATTTAGTGTAGCAGAGCACGGTCGGATTCTGCAAATCTAACCACACACTTTCATGTAGTGTACCTAGTTAGTTAGATAAATGCCTTATTACCAATTTCTTTAATACATGTGCAGAAATAAATTTCGTGCAATGACCAACCAAAAGAATTGAATAAACAATGACAGAACAAAAACACATCCAACACGCGATACTTAGTGCAAGACGACAGACTTAAATTATTCAAATATAAATCATTAAACTGTGGGGAAGTAAATGTGAATAGCTTTAAGTTGATGCAGAAATAATGTAAATATTTTATACCCAAGGAAATTAAGCCTAAAAAGCAGCTACGTCAGTACCAAATGGCTTTTATAACCCGTAATTCAAAAAAAATAAAGTTAGATCAGAGTGATAGACAACACAAAATTGCGTACGAAACCTCAGGCGCAGAAAGACATGCTCCACAAAGCGAACAGTATTCAAGGCCTGCGCCGAATAAGACGACCACTAAAACGTCTACACTCTCGAAATTTTGAACATTATGTGACAATTTTAATTAACAAAAATATATTTTCCACTACAATAACTTTATAAAACCTAAAAAAATTATATGCTTATATAAACGCAGTGTTTTAAATTAACAGGTTTGGCATGGTTTTGAGTCTGACTGTGGATAAAATAATAATGTATCAGCGCCATTGCATTACAGAACCATTTTTAAGAGGCACACTTAGAAGTGAGATCAAAATAGTTCATGACAATTTAAGTGGTCCAGTTACTGCACAGGTCTATCTTAATTACTGCTTTAATTGCTTCATCGAAATTTCTTGCCATTGTGTGCATTACAGTTTTAACGGTAATAATATAGGCAATTCTATACACTCCAACAATAGATTTATGTGCAGTAGTATTTAAATTTTGGATCTAATATTCAATGATTTGGTATTAAATTTGCATCTATTATTTTGATGGGTCATTTCAACAGAATTTTTTAAAATAATGTTATTCCTTGTGCTAACATACCCTATTTTTAATTTCATTGTAAAATAGACGTCTATCTCCCAAGTTCATCAATGTCGACACATTTGTCTCGTAATTAAGACTTTATAAATACTGTCAACTAAAAGGCCAATCAGAATTTCGAACCAATTTTTTTGGAAAAAAAAGCCTGAAATATTCAACGTTATTTTACATGAATATCCAACGGCAAGCATTGGCATCATGTTTTAACAGAATCTTACCTTTTTGCCCACTACCGTATACTCATCCGTACTAAATTTAATGATGGGAAAAAATTAATGGCTAAAGATGCCACGTTTCAGATATTTCTCCACCATTTTTAGACTGCTTTTATCTAACTTAACCCTGTAAATACAAATGTAGTATAACACATACGCTCAAGTTTTAAACGGTTTAATAAACAGTTGCATATAAGGCATAAAAAGAACATAAAACAATAATTATGCACTTTTATTGTGAATGTTTGAGATATTTAATGCTTCATAGTGTTGGATCAGGATTATTTCTTACTTAAATTCTTATTTTGAAATACGCGTTTATTCATCTTGCAAAATATATAATTTATAGTTTTGAGAATATAAGCTTTAAACGTGACTACCGAATATTGATATTCCGCCGATTTGCGATATTCAAACATCCAACGTTGCTAAAAATTCTAGTAGTAACATGACTTTTCATCATCCTAAAGAATGGTTAAAGGTAGCTCAAATTCAGCCAATTATTACACCAATCGAGGTTTTTAAATGTTTCTTAACTACTATTTCTACATTTAGGCATTGTGATTACTTTAGTTTTTTATCACTTGACTACTGCGAAAATCGCCGCAATTACATATAATGAAAAATTTTCACAAATACTAAGTGTTGTGTTTTTTCCGCAAATGTATTATTACATAGAGTTTTGAAATAATACTTATGGTATTCATTTACAATGAATTATAAATTTGAAGAAATTTTCTATTTAACGGGCATTAAATAATATAATTAAAAAAAATTACCTGGAGTAAAATTTTTTGGTTAAAGGCGACATCTGAATAAAATGAGGCAGTAATTTTGGTTTCCAACAGTTATTTAGTAATGAATTTATTAAATTTAGGCACTAAATTTTTTAGATTTGGATTTGATATCCAGGAAAAGAAAACCTCAGATTATTCATAAACGGAGTATTTATTTTTATTTTTTTAGGAGGCCTGGTTTCATTGAGGATCAAATTTTACCTTGAGGATATATGCATTCTTTTTAGCAATTCAGAAACGAAACACTAGATTTTTGGGCAATTTTTTACCGAAACTCTAAAAATATTTTGCATAATTGTTCATCTGCAAAATTTATCGATGCTAATTTAACTAATATTTTAAATCTGCTTTTTTGACCAATGAATTCGGTCAGTTGCCTTTGACGTCCCAAAATGGCCCCTTTGATTGGAATGAAATGTTCGGCTTGTTTGTTAATACTAGGCGTATGGGGGGTCATTATGCTTGTAAGAAATCTTTTTATCTCCTTATTCGTACCTTTGTGCCATTTTGCTTACTTGCGTGCATTTATGATTTTTAAGGCGCCTGGTCTATTTCCTTCATTTATTTCGTCTTTTATAGTTATTCACCTCTTGAATTTTTATGTTAGTGTGTATCGTTACTTTAAAAAAAATGATATAGACCTACTTGATATTGGTTATTATTCTTTTATGGCGTCAGATACGACATTTCGCTCAATACATTCAACTTACAATTTTTTGTTGCCGTAGTTGTTAGGGAACTGTGTTTTACCTGACGCTTTATGTTATTTCTTTCCTTTTAAAGTAAAATAGCGTTTTCTTAGTCTGTAAGCGTCAGCTTTTTCCACCTGCATAAACTTTGCTGTATGCTCAACGCAATTGCTTTGTTTTCCATTAGCACCATTCGAAACTACCTATTGTTGTTCTGAATATGTGATTTTATTTGCACCTGTTTCTGTTTACTTTATTAAGGTGCTAATGGGTATTCTTACCCGAGTTAATGCTGTTGCCTTCGTTGAGGATGTCCCGATAGACATGGCCGAATGGGAGAAAGTGCATTTCGAGTCTTCCTACGTGGATGAAAAGTATGCCATGGTGTCGACCAACTGTTTTACTGCCGCAGGTCTCTACTTGATTGTGCTAATCTTCGCCGCCTCTCAGTTCCACCTAAATCGGCGTCAAGGCCGTGTGTCCCTTTAAATTCCATACCATCGTCACGAACCCACGCATAATACCACCCCTGACTAACGTATTGGCTGTGTTGTCTTACCTCCACTTACGGAATTCCAAATTTCTCGAATGTTTCAGTGATTTCTGCATCAAGTGTCTTTACGTGTACACGCGGCCACTCGTTTTAACAATTTAATTCGTCTTGGTTTGTGTAGTTACTGGGATGTTAAAATTTGCGCGTAGTTACGGAACAAACTATTTGTTACTTCGATCACGAGCGTTAGGAGTGCGTGGTCGTGAAAGCCCGTTGAATGGGATCAATAGAAGTCGAGGGTTATCTGGGAATACTGGTTAGTTTGGTGTAAGCAAATTCGATCAGGCCTCCACTCGTATCCCTCCGCTTACAGACAATTTGGGAGAATCAAAGCCGAGCTAGTTTAGGCGCGATTATAAAGGTCGCTGATGACACCTCAGCTGGGTTTGAACTACTTGTTCAATGAGGTACGTGTGAACACTGAGGGTTAGCGGTTGATGGAAGCCAATTAACTATCAGGAGGTGTCGCAGCTGCTAATAACTCTTGAATGAATCTTTGCTTCTACTGATCCTTAATAAATAGTCTTGGATATCCATTGACAACCGTTCACTAATAAAGTGTCAAAATCCCGATTGTCTCCAGGTCCCAGGAGCGCTATTTGTAGCACAGTTTAAGCGACGCCTATTGGAGCCTGTTCGAAAGGCGCCAAAGCATTTTGAGTGGGATCTCAGTGAAGTTAATGGCTGTATTTAGATGAGCCGAAACTTTGGAATATGGTCATGTCGTCCAACTCAGATACAGTTTATTGACCATGATGCTGCGGTAAATCCAGGCACGTTTTTGCGTCTTGGTGATCGAATACCACGCTAGAAAACAGGGTCATGCACTCCCGTTGTTGATCGATGCTCGGACACTGGATGATCGATTTTTGATAATAATATCTGGCATTCACACTGTCCCAAATGGTCTGTCACACTAACATCGAAGAAAAGTAGGTACCACGTCAAACGGCAATCACTGAAAAAAACAAGACGCGACCAGACTATGTTGGGCCTCAGCCGCCTGTAAAATTCTATGCTTTTTTTTATCTATGGGAATTCGCGGTTAGGTGAATCACGTAAGCCCAACGTCCTGCGATTAGTCACCGGTTGAAATTCATTGAATACATCAGGAGACCAGACCACGCATCTACAGCATGCGAGAATAATCGGAATGCCCTTGCTTGCTGCCATTTTAATAAAACGCGCCAAGAACGACAGTAGTTTTAGCTTAACCTAAAGCATTTTATTCCATTTTTGAAATAAATAATGCGCGTTAGTGTGCGTGCGTGCGTGCCTAAACGATACACCGAGTGGTTAAAGAGTGTGAACCAAAATGTGTGTGTGTGTTAAAATGCACACACACACACACGTACGCCTGCACGCAGGCAAGTACATACGCACATGGCAAACGAAACGCAAGCGAGCTGGAAAAAAAACCAGAAAATGAAATTTCGATGACCGTGAAATCAACTCTACAATGGGACCCGATTTGTGTGCTTGTGTGTGTGTGTGCGAAGTGAGACGCATGGGGGAGGGATGATGGAACCAGCTAAATTGTTGCCTAAGTCGAAGATCCTCTCTTTGCTCCATCATAGGTCGGTTTCACCAAAGATGGTGTTAGAAAATTCGCTGTAGTCCAGTGCACCTGGGGCAGACGACTCGCCGGTGTAGGGTTTCATCTTGCTCAGACAATATTCCGCCTGTTCGGGAGGCAGTTCACGACGGATTACGTCTTCTGTCACGTAGGGCTGAAAACGGGAAGAATTCTAGGTGTGGTGACTGGTGCTATTTCTAGACCTCTAGACACCCATCCTATCAGTGTTCGCATTGGCTTGAGCCCCCGTAACCTTGAACTTCGTGTGCATACACGGGAGCGCAATCCAAATCAATTGGCAACCACAAGATGATCATCTGCGTGGGCAGGAGGCCGCGGGTTGGCCAACTCCCACTTCCAAGGTCACACGCGGCTCATTTTGATAAACATGCATACACTTTGATCCCCACGAACGCGGACTCGATTAAGTCATGTAAAAAGTACGTTTTCATCCTGCTTTAGTACTGTTTGAGGGTGTGTGTGTGTCATTGGTGCAGAAGAAATCCAATATTGGTGTTTGGGGCCGGTGGGCTCGATTTTGACCAATCACATGGAAGAGCCCGAACGACTGGCGTCCGTAACACGCAGGGCTTCTGTTTTGTTTAAAATCATAACATCGCTCAACCGCGGGCCTTCAAAAGTTTCAATAAATCTGACAAAGTTTAGGTGCCTAGCAGTGTCTTTTTAAGATAAAATTGATAGTGGATTCAACAATTCAAACAACTTTGGGATTTTTCAAATTATTGGTTACCAAGGCTAAACGCAAGATCTTTCCCAGCCACAACACCGCTTAAATTTCACCAAACTGACCCCATACATCCCCTTTTAATGTAGATCGGCATTTGATGCGATTTTAGCTCCTAAATAAAGTTTTTTCTCGATTGACGTCACCGCAAATTCAGGAGTTTTTGTGTAATCTCTGGAAAATAAATGTAATTTCCCACAATACAAAAACGCCAGTCGCATTTCGAACATGATTAAGCCATTTGGCCCAGGGAAAAAAACATTTCCCATGTCGACAATCGTACCTGCGCCATCAAACGACCGTGCATGCACGCACGCACGCGCAATCTTATTGGACGAGAAAATCTGTGCACGCATGCACGCACAAATCCTATTGGAGGAGACGATCAGTGCAGGAACAGGAAACAGAGAGTGCGCCAATCTCATTGGGTAGAGGAGGGGAAATCGAGGCCCAGAAATGCGCAACCACATTCCTGTTGCTGATGCTACTGCTGTCCAGGTCACGTCCCAATCCTGGACACCCACAAAAAACGGCAACTACCCACCTGCCCTTTCCTTAATTCCCCATAAATCCGTGTTAGGTGCACCAGAATAACATCAGTTCAATGCTCTTGAGGTCTCATCTGTCAAATATTCACCGCAAGACCTTTCATTATTGGTCAATCCAAGGTCAAGTCAATCTATGACCTTGAAATGCCCCAATCGGATCATAGTTGCATGACAGGCAATAGCATAGCTCACTTGCTCGTTGGCCAGAACGCGGAAGGAGTCGATTAGTTGCTCGGCACTTTCGGAGCCCGAAGCCTGTTTGGTCATGAAACGCATGAACGAGTCGAAAGTGACGAAGCCCGAGCCAGCTGGATCCACATTCGCAAGAATCCTTCGAAAGTCCACATCACCCTAAAAAAGCCATGTTAAAAATTCCGGTTCGAGTACGCCATGGCCAAGCTTTTAGCGTAAACATGTTACGTCTAAGATGCTGTTGGTGACACAAAGACTAATCTTAGGAGGTTGTCTGGTTACTTGAAACTGCATCTTCCACGGTGAATTGAATCCTAGCCCCTTTTAGCTCACTTTATCCACATTGGCTCCGAGATCATCGATTTCCGATCCTCAAGTTTGACGTCACTTTATGTCCCAAGCGCTGATTTGGCCTGTTTTTAGAGATTAGACATCCAAAATACCTCGGATTTTCCCCACCGCGATCAGCCAAATCATGTTTTCTGACAGCTCAGTTCTAATTGGCTCTGGGTTTATCGATTTTCGATGTTGGAGTTTGAACTCAATTCAAAGTTCATGTATTAATATGGCTCATTTCGTGGGGGATAGGCATGCGCAAGGCCACATAAAGCCAGCTTTATGATCACTATCGTCATTTTTTGTAGCGAATCTACGAAAGTCCACTCACCCAGGCGATCGATACTCAGATCGCTCAAGGGCGCATTCTCATTGGCTAAAAGCTAATCGCTGCCAGTTTCGATTTCTCGACTGCAAACAAAATTTATAGCATTGGCTTTTTGCCTTAAACATGTCTGGCATTTGAATAAACGTTTGTGTCCAATCTGTTGTGCCGTTTCCTATTGATCTGTGTGGGTTTTTAGCGAAAAATTCGGGCGATATCTACCCGCGCATTTGTGAGGTCACTGATAATAAATTTTGTGTACATTTCAGGACACGACATTTTATATCTCAATTGGGCCACACATACGGCCAAATATTGCCTCCGTTTGATAAAAGTCAGCACGAAAATGCTTGGTCATTACATAAGATGCAACATGTTTTCTAGCGACAAATAATAGTGGCTCTGCGAAGTCTCAATAGATGCGCGCTTAAAATAGCGACTTGTAAACAAATCTAATTATTGGAGAAAGGAATTAGAACAAGAAAACAGAGTAGCAGAGGCTACAGACGAATACACACATGCCGCAGTGTTTCGGGCAGCAGGATGCAAGTGGAAACAGCTGCGATCATCAGACGCGTGTTAGAGATTTCGGCATGCCAGAAAAAACGATTGCAAAGGTATCCAGGTGGAGGGGTCCAGGCAAGCCCGCGAGCAAATGGCTAAATAGCGCCAATGCTAGTCCTTGTGTTTTGAAAATCCCGCCGGGAATCAGCCAATCAACGGCGTTCACTTGGCTCAGTTGTTTAAATTTACCGATAAAGGCAGTTTTCGATTAGTCAGCGCGAGTTTCTTTTATTCGATTGGCTTCAAAGAGCAAATTCTGATTGGTTTTGACGCAAATCACTACAAATTTGAACTTCTAATGCTGTCGGCTTGTGACGACGTGACTTACGAACCAGTTGGGAGGAATGCACGCGTCTCCTTACCTCTCTCAGTGTGTGTGTGTGTGAACGAAAATAGTTGATAAATTAATCCCTCTTCCCTTCCAGCAGTTACTGCCTGCAGGGCCTAAAAACAGACCAAGCGTACACACGCACGCACGCACGCGCGCGGAAACACCTTAGAGCGTTGGGGCAAAGAAGACGGTAGCTGCGTCGCACAACAATCAAACAGCCTAAAGTGATGGTTAAAGGAGGGGGTGATTAGAGAGGCGTTCAGTCTGTCCCACTTCGGGCCCACACGCGCACAACATCGACATCAGACCAAATCGTACCACTAGAACCTAAAATTCTCTTTAAAATAGAACGACAAGTCTTTGTTGATTTCACGGCACAGTGCACGGGGATGGCAACTGATAAACAGCACGATGGATTGTATTGCATTTCACACGAATTCCAACAAAGCAAAACTGCTTCAACTGCACAAAAATCAGTTGTGGTGTTCTCGATGTCAACGTTAGGCCATATACAAAGTGCAATAATTGGTAGAATAGTTTTAAAAGTGCTGATTTCGATCTCAGTTAGGAGTCACGCAAAGAGCTACTTTCAGGCGTTTGGACCACCAAATGAGAGAACTTGCAAAAACTAGGAATTTGGGTCCCAAGTGTGCTGAGGGAAACCAATGCTCGACCACCTCAGGTTACTTGCTCGACTCAGAAGGCCCTCTTGAACTTGACATGGAAAGTTCTCCCACACGCGAACTATTCACCAGATCTGTTCCGGTCAATGCATCACCACGCCTTAGTGGATGATCACTTCAAAACAACTGGACAATGTTGGCAAATTTGTCCCTGAAAATTTACTGTCCCAAAGCCTTCGAGTTTCTTTCGAACGTTAGCTTAGAGAGATGGAAAAGGTCGTGGAAAACTATGGACGACATTTCCAAGATTGAGTATGGACTGGCTGTAAGGCGACAACGTGCCTACTCACCTCCGGTGTGTTTGGTATGTTGTAGCCGAGGGAGACGAGGCACGCCTTGAACTCGGAGATGTCCAGGCGTCGAAGGCGCTTGCGGTCGAAGTGGTTGAAGCAGCGTCGGAAGTCGTTGAGCTGGGATTCGCTCAGATTGGAGGCCTCTCGCGCCATAATCTGCACCTCCACCTCATTGATGGCGCGTTTCACGTTTGTCAAGAGTTGCTCCCAACCCAGCCGCAGTGTGTCCATCGTATAGGACGTCTGCGGCACTGTGTAGACCCCGTGTGCTTGCAGATCCTACAACGAGGAAAAAAACGAGTAGTATCGTTGACTTCAAATAGCACTGGGGAATCTTACTCTTTACGCTTCGCTGTGTTGCCGTTTACTAACACACATTAACGAACATACCATGGATTGTTATAGCTAGCATACAGACGCAATTTTAGAGGAAGTCATTTGATTGGATGAGACATCAAATATTTAATTACATTTAAAGTTCGACTTGATGTTGAATCGACCACTTAGTGAAGTTTCAATCTGATTGGATGCAGTTGTGGTTTCGTATTTATTGGTCAAAATCACAGACGAGAGACTAACTTTGGGCACACGGCGTACACAAGATGGAAGTCTTGAAGTACAAATGAGGAAACGTGAAGCCCGCCAACGTCAACCAATCAAGATAAAGTCAGAATTCCGATTTATTAAAACAAATTTTACAAAAACGCTAATGTCCTTAATAGCCAACCGCAATTAAACTTCATGATTAGCGGGTCTGAGGTAAGTTTTGAAAACAAATTTTGGCACCAATTAGAAGGTTTTGTACTTTAAGTTAACTCTTGCACTAACTATCGGGAACTTGGCTTGCGAAAATTGACAAACGACGGCTGAAATTTTGAACTGATGGGCTGGCAAGGAAACATCTTTGGTTTTTGGTGGAATGAACCTCATCAAGGTTGGCCGCGTTGGCAAGCAAGTCGATTGTGATGTCAGCATTGACTTTAGTTTGTGGCCAATTCTTACAAGGACACCAAAACTAACCACTTTCGCTTCCTCATTTAGACACAAGCAAAAGCGTTGTAGTGGACTTTAACAGAATGCAGGTGTCCGTATTGGTTTAGGGAAACTTAAAACCAGATTTTTACTCCAAGTTTAATCAAATTACAACCGTGATTGGATAAGAGGTGCTGTATCTATTGCCAGCAACCAATGAATCTGGTTGAGAAAGCAATCAGGGCAAAAACGATTATAACTGAACAAGGATGAAGGAAGGGCGGTGTATTTAGCGCTTGCGTACTGTCATAATTTAGACAGCGACGACCAAAGTGCCATCCATTCTGGCGTTGGCATGGTGAAACGAGGCACATTTAACTTCCACTACTTCTTCTTCATCATCCACGCAAATTTGGTAGGATTTTTAAACCTTCCAAACGATATTTGGCGTGAAATTTAGAAACATTTTGCATCCAAAAACCTAGTGAACCAATACCGCAAACCGCACTTCAAAATAGCGCTTAACTTAGCGCCTAACTGCCTTCTTTTTTCCGCAAAGCAGAAAGAAGCCGCAACTTGTTGACAGAACTGGCTGTATTTAGAGAAACCAAAGATGGCAATTTAAGAGTTAGATTTTCAGAGTAAGCATAGGTTGCATTTCACAATTTCTGTCCCTTGCGGATTCTGCACTTTTCATGAAAGCGAAAAATTAAAAATTTCCCCTCAATTAATGGCTTTCCATGCACACTACTTATCCAAGTCATATCGGTCGCCCACGTCTCATTGGCTCAAGGGCAAGAAAAAATTTAATTGGTGGATTGCACGAGATCTGATTTTTGTTTGCAGTTTAGGAAACAACCTTAACACCGAGTGGAAAGATGGGTAGCGTGGTTTAAATCACCTGATAACACCGTTCAGCGTCGAGGAGAGTTGGTTTCATCTTTGCGAATTCCTCGTCCATCTTCCTGAAACCCGCCAACTGTTGCTCCAGCTGAGCCCCACTGGGAGTGGTCTGAGCTGCAAATAACGCGTCGAGGGAGCGTTCCAGCCACGGGCCGAGTTTGTTAGCTTGGACGGCAAACTGCTGACGCAGGCGTTCATTGCGCTGTTGCTTGACCATTTCAGCGTCCAAAGCAGCGTCCCTCTCTGGCACAAGCTTCTGCACAAGGTCCCACCTATCTTGAAGTGTCTGCAGGACAGTAATGGCAAACGCTTTGTAATTGGACAATGTAATGTCGAGTCGATGGCTGTGATTGGCTTGTTGAGACGCCATCTGACTGAAGCACTTATCTGTTGACTACTCAAGTTTTAAGAACACAGAATACACGGTACACGTCTTTGCGCGGGTTTAAAAAAGAGAGCAATTCGTACATGGCCAGTCAACAGCGTGCGTTTTGCTGCGTTTTGGCCAATTAAACTTATGCTATTCGTGACCCCTAAATTACCTACCACAAGATCCATAAAGGCAGATATTTCTATATGGATTTAAACACATTCACAAAAAAGTAGAAAACTGTCATTTAACAGTCTGCTAAATTTTCCTTGTTGATACTTCAAGACGATATTCCGTTCAGTACTCGAAATAAGTGCTTAGTACTAAACCTTTTTTTCCGTATTCAGCAAAACGCTAAATCACAATTTCGACAATCATTGCGTTGTATAGTTTATGGGGTTTAATTTCCGACCAATAAGGATGAAACGAAGTGCATTTTAGTTCCGACGTTTGTGATTGGTTCAAACCTGCCAGTTTCAAGGTCAAAACTGGTCGCAGAACAATCGATTGACCGACTGGCTTAAAGTGAAGCTACCGCCTTGTGCCATTTGTGGCAATGCTTGATGTTGCAGCAAAAATCCCCTCTTTTTAGCTGAGTTGCAGTCGTTTTTTCAGGAAACTTTAACACCCGAGTTGTGGCAAATTAGCCTTTCCACGTTGCTTAGCCCGGGTGCGTTTCGACCACCCACATACACACTGCCCGTCATTAAATTGGGGTCAAGTGTGCTATATGACCTCTCAAAGTACCCTTTTTCTCGGCAGCTAAAACATCCACAAGACTCTACACAAACTGGTTTGGTGTTCACCGACTTACCTCATGCGTGACCATGGTGTAGGGATTGACAGCTGCTGCGCTTGGAAGGTTATGCAGTTGAATGAGTTGGTTAACCTCATTTGCCTCCTTCAACATGGCACTCAGTTCCCTCTCAGCTGCAGGCAGAGCCTGTTTGAACGCCTCGTGACCGTTTATCAGTTGCTAGGGCGAAATGTAGGACCAAATTGTCAGCAAAACTCCATATTGATCGTAATTTTGTTTAACTGAACTACGTCCACCATACTTACCGCGACTTCTTCAATTCGATCCGCAATGAACATGTCCTGCAGATCCTCCTGGGCTTGTTCCAGCCAATTGCTGAATGGCTAAAAAAGTGGAAAGTCCCATGAAGTGAGGCATTATTTGCAAATTTGAAGAAGTTTGAGATTAAAACAACTAGCTTACGCCAACACGTCTGGCGAATGACTGCTGGAGGGTGTCGATTTTCTGCAGCACATCCAGTCGTTTCTGCAAGACAAAAAGGCTTTTATATGTTGACAAGGTCACGTGACAAGGAGGTAATTAAAACAAAACACCAAGGTCAACTCTACGTTAATTTCGTCTCTCCGTTGGGCGGAAACTTCCCCGAGGCGGTCCCACTGCGAGACGATGTTCTGGGTGCGTTTGTTGATTGCCTCGACGCCGTCGTACTGAAGAGCACTGAAAAATTGGGGAGGAAGTAAATTCAGCATGTTGGATCCACACACACACGTAGATCCACCATCGGCTACGACGTACTTGAGTTCCTCGGCAATCGCGACGATGCGTTCCACACGAGTCTGGTGAGCACCGAGATCGGCTTCAAAAGCTGCCTGCTTCTGGGAGAGGGCCTTCAGCTGGGGAAACGAGGCGGTCTCGTAGTCTTTTTGGCAGAGAGCCGCCTCTTTGTCCTGCGACCAGGCCTCGTGGATGGAGCACTTGAGTTTGAACTTCTTCACCAAGTAGTCCAACTGTTCCAGTCGACGGATTTCCTGCAGCAGCCAGTCCTGAGTGCAACAGAAAACCAGCAAATCACATTCCGTGGAATTACAGACCTTCTGGTTACCAGGATAATTAAGAAATTGGAAACCGGTTGGTGGGTTGCCGGCCCCGACAACCAACCAATCAGCGTCTGGCGAAGGTGCACTGCAAAATCAGAGGTCGCTGAACTGACTAGTACGCCAAATAGTGCAGAAATAATCGATGTTGCCTCGAATCGGTTGAGCTGCTTTGATTAGGCGAATTACATTACAAGAACGGTACAAATTGCATGGCATAGATCGTCAAAACGATCCGATTTGATTGGTGGGTCAGTAATCCAATCAGGACAGGTGTAAATCCAAATTGCTTGATAATGTCAGGCCTTAATCTGACCCGGATTGTAACCATATTTGTAACCTCAAATCATGGGGATTTTTAGTAGTATGATGCGATTTAAGTAATTATCAGCCTCTTCAACTTGTGTACGACGTTGTGCCTCAAGTGACAGCAAGTTGCCGAGTTGAAAGTCATGTCAGACTGGAAGTCTTCACGATTATGCTACCTGCTAGCCGACATGTGCAAAATGAGGCCAGATTGGCTTTAACATCAAAGCATCGCCGGAAGGATAACAAACTAGCGCAATTACTGTGAGATAAGCAGGTGTGGCGTTAGCTTCCAATTAACCGACTAACTCTGCCTCTTGGATTAATACTTGTCGTCTCTCCAGCCACTACGAATGCCGATTGCGTGAACCCAGACACTATGTCCTGTAAAAATGCATGAAACCATGTGAACAGGTGGGACATTTCACCACAGAAATAGATTAGCCTGAATCGCCCAATGAATCGACGTTTCGTTAGGTAACCTTCGCTTGGAATTCCTAACAAAATAGTTTCAGAAGGCGTTAACGTGTTGCCCCACAGCATTCTTAAAGGCAGTTGTGTGTACTTGGAATATAACGATGTTGGGAAAGCTCTACTCCAATTTTGTGGAATTAAAACTTAAATTGCATGAAATCCAGATGCTAGTGACTTGTCAGACTGGTAATTACTTAAGCCCAGAACACGATTGGGCTAGATTAGTTCCGTGAATTGGACTAACATGGTGGGGTAGGAAAAGAATCGATATTTTTGTGGAAACCCGGGGAATCGACATACCTCAAAGCCCTTCTCCAGATCCTCCATGCGGTTCCAAGCGTCGGTTATCTCACCCACGGATTGGCCCTTGGGAGGAAGAAATGCCGGTCTCTTGGCTATCTTCAGCCGCGTCTGGATGGTCTTATTGAGGGCTTCAAGCAGCGCCTTGTCTTCCACGCGTGGCGGCTTCGCTGACCCCCGATACGCCGTGTACTGGGCCAGTTTCTCCTTCGCATGTTGCAGCGTTCCATCTATGGTCTTATCCTGAAGCAAGCCAAACAGCTTGTTGAGTAAAATTTACAGAACCACAATGATCCAGATAGATAATCAACTTATGAGGTCCAGGGATCGAAGTTGCTTGCTCAGCATAAATAGGAGGCTTTCTTGTAAGAAATTAGTAATTTTTTCAGAGTTCATTAGGTTCAACAAATGACAACTGACCGCCAGAAAGGGAATCTGGTTGTTGATCCACTTGAGTAGGTCTGATCCCAGTCCGGCGTACTGTTCCATGAGTTTTTCCGTATCTTGGTTTGACTTTAGGACTTTTGCAATCTTGCTGGCGGCTGACTCCGTCTGCAAGTGAAGATAACAGAACAACCTAAGTCACAGACATTGCAATTTCCCAACACATAAAATTATCCTCTTGGCTAGGATGCCTGGATGCCTGAAAATCTTAGAGCTTTCATCTGCAAACGTACGTTATGGGCATTGGCGAAGGCGTGGTAGTAGGCGGCGACATAGGTCATTACAGATCGCTCGTCAGGTCGGATGGTGTTGACCATATCTGCAAAAAAAGATGCACCACCTCAAAAATTGACACCAAGACGGCAGAAGTTCTCACAACTAGTCGGGTGTTTTCTGCACAACATCCAACTCAACATGACTCACCGTTGTGGCGATGATAAGTTAGAAAAGCTGCCTGAGAAGAACCATTATGAAAGTTGAGAATGGGAAAAAACCACACAGATTGAATTTCATGAAGATTTGTAAATTAATGAGAGCATTTTTTCAACAAAAAAAGACATGCAAACCTTCGGCGTCCAGCATTTTCGGAATGTCGAGGTGTTTTTCGGCCACATCAAAAGCGTAGTTTAGATTCTGGATCGGGTTTTCCTAGAAGACAAAGGGATCACTTTATCACAACGTCAAGTCAAAGTTTTAAGCCTAAGTACAGTAGTAAGAAATCAGAATAGAATACTAAATTCCAGTAAGTTAGTCTTAGGAAAAATTACCTTCGATAGTTTGGCATAGTCAATAAGTTCTGGCCGATGACGGTGAATCAATGCGCAGAAAGCAAGGCCATCTTTCCAACTGTAAGAAGCGAATTACAGCTGATAACATGGTTTAGCACAAATTCCTAAAGCAAAAGAGACGCTGGACCTCACGTACCTCGTGTGGAAGTTTTGAACATTTACATTGCTATATGGTGCGGTTTTACGTTGACACCACAGAAGCAGACCTTCCTTCGCATGAAGTTCTGTTAAACAAACAGAATTCATAATAATCGAGTTCAGACACAATATTGTCTTCAAAAATTAGAAATGACTAATAAGATCATTCATATTACTTTGAGGTGCGGCCACTTACAAGAATAAAATTACAAACTATATTGGTCCTAAGTATCCGTTAGTACCGTAAATTAAATTATTTCAACTTGGCAAAAAAGTAAATTGCCTTAAAGGTAACGCTAGATATCAGATTAAGCCTAACAAGATCAGTAGGTTAAAAAAATTATTTTTAAAAAAATTCAAGCATGATCCATTTATTCTTAAGATGTGCATTCTGTACTGCACAGTTTACTTTCTGTTATTTTGTCCTCAATTTTGCAGGTGGAATTCCGAATCGATATAAATTTAATGGTTGGCTGACCAAAAGTCCCAACAATTAAAAATGATTATACGATTATATCTCATAGCAAATTAAAAGGCATTCAAATCAGCTAATAGCTTACCTTCAACCGTTATGTCTTGAATGCAGAAACGTAAAATAATGGTCCAAATCATGCCGAGAGTCATTTTAATATTACCATCAACAATTTCTACAACGATTTAAAAAGCAAAGCCAAAGTTACGCTCAGCACCAATTGACACAAGCTGTACACCTTTGCTTTCTATGTATTTTAAGGCTTTGTTGACATTTGTTATCATATGAAAACGCATCTTCCCACGATCTGGCTTCGGTAAAGGTTCTTCGGCAAGAGTTTCCAATAGTTGCAACAATTTCAATCCATCTCGGAAGTCAACCTCAATGTCGTTTATACATGTGTTTGCTTTTCGCAAATAGGAGTTACACCATGCGGTAAATGTCTTTGGCAAACAATATTTGTTGCAAAAAATTCATACCTTTTTCTGCTGGATTTCCCACATAGGATCCAAGTAACTTTCCCGATCCCATTCCTCTTCCTCTTCAGGCTCAATGTGTGTGTCATAGTAGACGTCATTTTGGTAGTAAGCAGGGGTATTATTGTAATAGTACTCCATTTTGCCCAACCCACACGAAGAACGGAAACGCCAAAAAGTTTCAGAATTACCACTGAAGTTCAAGGACTAAAGTGCAAATTTAGCTAAACACATAAACAGTTTAAATAACCTATTTATACTTACCAAAAAATAATTTCATAACATATCATAAAATTGCACATAGCCAAAAAGTATTTTTTTTAATATTTTATCAATTGCGATCAATGGGTTTGAATTTTAAGTCGTGGGTACACAAGCATGTCTTAAATCAAGGGTTAAAAAAGAGTCAAATGATTCAGCATTTAGGTGGCTTTGCATTTGTTTTTTTATAACATGACATAAAATCATTGTTGATAGTAATTTTTTGGATAAGTTATTGTTAGCTCCTCAATATAAATATTCAGCAGTTCTTAAATTTATTTAACAGGAGGTCCTTTCATTTATTAATCATGAAAAAAATCCAGAGTTATAGGTAAAAAGGGATATTTTTATAACATCCTACATTTTAATAAATGTTTGCTTCAGATTGCGATCAAAATTACTATTTCTTCTTGATCAAGTATTAGCATAAGAAATTTTCAACAGAATTCTTTACAATAAATAGCATTCATCAAGTGACACACCACCTGACCTTACTCTGAAATTAAATAACATTCATTTTTGTTCACTGAAAAAATTTTACATTATGATGAATGTTTGAATCATAGTGGGGTAAATCACAGCGGCTTGAAGGAAATTTTTATGTGTCAGATTCCATTGTAGTCAGATTTCCACAGTTAATACGATGATGACAGTTACATTTTTCCAGAAAATGTAATGCAGAAACAAAACTTGAATGAAAATTTAGACGCAGTGCTTTCTTGATAACGTTTTAACCACTTTCGTTTTAATTATAATCTTTGTTACCATTTTCATCTAGCCAAAATGCATCGCCACTGAATCTGTTCAAGAAATGCAAAATGTGCACCACTTGGAGTTTTGCCTGACTTCAATTTATCGTAAAGGTCATGTTTTCTTTGCCCATAGGACTTTGCAATTATAAATTTGAATTCTGATATCCTATTTTGCACTCAGAATTGGTGACTCCTTTGGCCGAAGAATACTAAATGCTTAATTTGCACCCGACTTACATATATTAGTGCTTTTAAAGCGACAACACGGATTTCTTTTAAACATTCTTAAATAGGCAAACACCACGTCATCTAGCATTATTTTGGATGTGTTTTGGAAATAACAGGCTTCTTCGAGCACGGGATTCTTATTTCTAATCTAAGCTGCAAATGAATGGTCTTTTTGTAATTTCGGCATCGTTAAATGCATTCACGTGTCATTCATGATTGGCAAACTAGGCTGAGGGACTCAGACTAGCTGCGTGGGAACCGGTCGATGAAATTAGCTTGATTTTGTCAACAAAATGAGGGTTGATGATACTCTTCTGTTCAGATACACAGAAGAAAAATGTGTTTTGGGCCCCATTATGTGGTCTTGAACCACGCCGGGGCCACGGAATTAACCCTGGCCCGATTACGCTTCCCTGATACTTGCGATGAAGGAAAAGACCGGAGAGGGCGTGGGCACAAGCGTTTACTTCAGAGGTCAACTACGTTGGTGTCGTTGTGTCGTGTGTGGGGTTTGCGCGTGTGTATTCATGCCTCAGATGCGCAAGTCATAGATACGCTAACATCGTGTCCTAGGTGTGACGATAATCCAAGATAAATATTTGTCGAATGAGTGAGGAGTTGAGGATCCGCGCGGATAACTACTTGCTGCGTAAAGGGCAACCTTGTGTCGGAGGCTGGAGCGGCCGGATTAAAGAGTGTATATAAACGCGATTCACAACAAAATCATTCCTGGTCACCTGTAAGTGTTCATGGTAAATGTGCTTGTCAACATCGCCAAACACCCCATACTACCTTTGAATATGAGTACTAGTTCATCGCCACAAATTACTCCATACAAGTCGTCGTTATTTGTTTGCAAATATCATCTTCTGATTTCATGCCAGCCGGCTTTGAAAATACCATAGGCTGTAGTTGATTAGTTAAAACAATTTATGCGTCCTGACAGTACATTCAAACACACCAATAATCGAGTTCTACTTAAACGAATCTGACACAGTCCACTGCCTCCATAGACCTGACATTCAAATGTTATCAATGACCACTGATCAGCGCATTCACTTGACAATTCAAATTTAAACTGACATGACCTTCAATTGACATGTTTTTGCTGATTTAGAGACTAATTCGTAGTTGCGTGTTTTAATGAATGAGCTTGTCAGAACTACAGCGTGGTACAAGCAAAGATAAGTTAGAGCAATAGTCATTTGCGAATAAAGCTAGGTTAATATGTTTTTTTTTTCAAGACAAAAATAAACTATTTTCATAGCCACAGCCTCTGGAGTGAGCTTAAACAAGCTCTTTTGCACGTCCTAGGTTGCAACTTGCGAAACTTCAACGCATATCTCGTGTTTTTGTCCCAACTATCACTGTTGTCTGAATTAATACTACACCTTCCTTCACACGTGAGTCTATTTGAACACGAAGATAAAAAGAAAGATAAACAAACATTCTGGAGTAGACTCATGGTCTTACACCAATACCGCAAATAACTTATTGCACAAAACAGGATGTCGGAGTGATCAAGAAGATATGGTGTTGAGTGGGGCTAAATGTGCATAAGAAATAACAGAGAATCAAACAATTGTGGATTCAGTAAAGGCATCTTTCCTTCAAAATGCTAAAGTTGATTGATTTCAAGGTTACATTCAACTAACTCAAACAAAAGTAATTTAGAGCACACTTTGAGCATGGACTTTGAATATCGACAACAAACAGTTAGTGAATTAAAACAAACTGAGTACGAATATTCCTAAATACCCTCCAGTATTTTAGCCCGAACTTGGCTTCATTTTCTAGCAGAGTGACATAATCTCCAAAGAGCTTCTGTAAAATATATCCAGATAACTCACTACGGTCAAATTCATCATCCAGGCAATTCCGCCTCGATCTGGCGTAGTTTGCGATCGATTTCATCGATTTTTTGCAGTCCTCGTAGCAAGTGAGTCGCGTTTGTTTTAATGGGTGGGTTTATGACTTCACTAATCCAGTTTTTGTCGCTGATTCTATCGTGTGTTTAAAATTCAAAACAAAAGAAGCACATTTTTTCAGACCACAATTGACGTGGTAGGTTAAAAATGTACACAATGATTGACGTCGTGGAAAAAAATGACAAATTGGTTTCAGCTCAAAAACTGTGCCATGCTTCAAGGAGATCGGTAAGGATTTGATTTAATTGGCTGTTTCAACTCGGTCATTAAAACTATATTAGTTTCAAGCGATAATTGCAGTGATTGTGGGATTTTATATGTTAGAAACTATTTTTAGAAATCTCAATTTATTACCTGGAAGTAGAGAATATTTAAGAATTACCCGAAATGAGCCGAGAAGTAATTTGTGCGCTATTTCTGGCACACCCACCCACGTTCACCAAAAACGAAGTTAATCGTAATTTTGTGATGGTGTAGAGGGGTGGGGCAAACACTTTTATTGTCATTAGACAAAGTGAATTGCAGTTGTTTGCACTCAAGAGTACATTGTTTGAGGTTGTTTACGTGGGTTAATTTAAACAAAAAAATTACCAAGCACCAATGCAATGAAAGCCAATTTGTCAGTTTAGAGATCGACAATGCCTAGTCTTGGAGGTTTAAACTGACAAATTATAGACCTCTGAACTAATGTGGTAAATGATAACTATGAGGAAATGCTAGAAAGTACCGCTGTCGTTGGGACTTTGATGGAAATGTTTACTTAAAATAATATTTTAGAGGTTTGTGGAGCACTGAATGTACGAGTTTGGCCGTAAATTCCCTCCATTTTAACTATAAGCTAAGAGCGAATCGGACAGTTGACAAGCAGTTTCGACAAGACAGATCACCGAATTCATCTGATTCGCGAAAAATCAATTGAGCAGCATAACAGCGCCATTTATAATTTCCGCGACTGAATGTCTTTAACCCTGTTCGTACTTTGATCTAACTTTTCGCTTGAACCAATCAAAATCAAATGTTCTATTGCCTGCTGTCATTGATTGGTCATTAACGTAAAACTGATATTATGATATGGAAGATTGAATGAATTGGAATCATACTGAACCAAATTATGTTAGTAAGGGTTAAATCGCCATACTCTTGTTGAGCACGATAGTTAGGAGTAAATTGGTCAAATATTTAACCAATCAGGAGTTTGTAGTGATTTGCTGGCATGACCTTGCAACCCTTAAGTTAAGAGACCTTAAAAACCCGAGAACAAAGACAAGGCAGGAGACAAAGGATACAACCATTTGTTAGCATCAAGCCAGATAAATGACTTGTGCGAATGAATTCGCTTGCGTAAAAGGCAACTTGTGACATGAACCAATGAAAACAGAGGATGCGTAATTGCAATCGATAATCATGCAGGCGAGTCTCACTCACACGCGATCGATAAGAGTGCATTCTAAGTTCAATACATTACAAACCACAAATTAACAGCCAATTTAACCCCAAGACGAGTACACCAATTGTTTTCTAGTTTACGATAACTGCCTCTGTTTTTACTTTGGTAATAGAGCCACAGTGTGGGTTTAGTGTCGATGGATGAAGGCAGTTCCTCTCATATTTAATTCAACACTTCTTATGAGACCTGAATTTTAGAAAATTAGTTTTTGTAAAAGTACAGATATCTTGAGAATGCATTATGCCGTACAAGAATTACGATACTGCAAATGATAAACAAGAATGTGAATGGATTAATCGTACACATATGAAATTATTAAACCTGAAATGCCTAATGTGAAAACTCACACCAAAAAACGACATTTGTCCCTTTTCTGGGTAAGTGTGGGATATGTTCTGATTTCTTAAATGTATCGTCTTAACCTGTGTTAAAACCTCAGAGATGGTTTTTTGTTAAACCAACCTCAAATCAATATTACTGTATTGAATGCCTTGCATATAGCATATATGTGCGACCTTACGCACTTCCCATTGGCCCCAATTTTTACACCAGACTAAAGTTATCGAAAATTCCGGCAGATTAATAACTAATAGGGTTTCATGCCGATAATTTACTAAAGCCAACATGCGGCAACACTACTGACATTTAATCCTAGTTAAACCATGACAATAAGTTTACATAAAGAAATAACTCAAAACATTGGCTTTTTTTAAAAATTGTTCACGGTCATCAATTACGAAGTCAGGCCAGGTTTGTGAATGACAGACACGTCGATACAAATACGGGCAAATTTAACTTAATTCACTGTCCTCGATACTGTCCACTGTTAAGGTTGTGAATTTGATGTCTCTCAAAGCTAAAAAGATGTGAGATTTAAGGGAATTAACAAATAACTCTTTTTTAAGGGTGGCATTTGTGTTTGCAAGATTTGCACTTAGATTTCAAACCATTTGGTTACTTGTTTGCATCGAGCATCGTAACACGGGCAAGAATTGATTGATCATCCACAAGGCTAATTTTTTGCACAGAAAACTAATTTTTAGAAACCCGCATATTTCATGGTTTCCTGTTCCCAAAACGCATGACTAAGTGACCTTATGATTGTTGATTAAAACATTTTATCGATATGCCACACATAGACACACTGAGTTGACCCTTCGAAATGACTTTCATTGGACAACTTTTATTGGTTTAAAGCAAATTTGAAAGATTTGGTCTAAAACCAAAGCCAGCAAACACGCGTAGTGACATTCGTTATTGCACACGTCATTGTTATGCGTCTTGTTTTGTTCCAAAAATCAATAAGTGGGTGCGTGCGGCGTGGTCAACCGTAACGCATCATGTTCCCGACAAGGTGGGGTCTGGCGATGAGTTTGCGCAGGAGGTCGTGAGAATGTCTGGAGAATTCACCGCCGTTCAACGACAACTTGGGCGCCCCCTCGGCCGAGAGCAGCGCCAGCAACCGTCCCAAATTCCCGTCCACGAAGCCTTCACCACCGACACCCTCCACTGCCGGCTGATCCAGGAGTTGCAGGTTCAACGGTCCGCCGAACGCAAGTCGTATTTCAGCCGACCATGCAAGCAAGGTTATCAGCCACGCCAGACGCAGCGGACGCATTTCTAAACAGAAAGGGCTCACTATGAAACCAGATAAACACAATGCAGAATTCACCAATGACGTTTGAACACGTGATCCGAAAATTCACTGAAATCGAACAAACTGACCAACCGGAGCTGCTAAATTGTCAAAAGGGGCATGTGTGATGAACTTCAGCTAGTCGTGATTGGTGCATATAATGGCACAGTTTAAATAAACAACGATTTGAATTCTGCCCAGGTTATTAATAAAAAACGAATACGACATGGGACTCTGGTATTTCAAAATCTAATAATGTCGTTCATTGATTTGCAAAATTTTCAGAATACAAACAATGATTGAATTCTGAAAACGTGTAATTATAATGCATGAATAAAGTCCTGCTTATTAATTTGTAATGTGTTGTCCGAAAAAAAACATAAGTTGACGAATGATGCGTACCTTTGTAGGTTTCGTTAGCACTAAATTTCTTGATGCGATGGGATTTATTTATGCGAAAGCACACTGTCAATGAAATTACTAATTGGTTACACGCAGCCAATGAGATCTCACCATTAAGCATGACTCCGAGGGGAACTCTAATTGGTCACTTTGATCAACCAAGCGCATTTCAAGTAAACCAATGGCTGCGGAGTTCCACTGATGGCCCAAATAACCTCAACATCGAGAAGCTTAAATTGCCGAAAAAAATAAACACAATGGGATTAATCAAAATTATTTCCAAATAATTATTTCAAATGAATTTATATTACCCTAAGTTTGTTTTATAAAATAAAACAACTACCTACCGAGTGCAAGGTTTCAAGGGACTTATCAAGGGCGTATATTTGATTCGTTGAGACTCAGATTGTAGTCAATTTTTTATTCCTCGAACATGATAGGCATCATCGTCAATATTTTTTTCAAATGAACCTGGTGCAATCGACAATGATTATTGTCTGTCTTCTATGATAGTTGAAAAGTCGTGAATTCCAAACTAACCAATAAGGAGTTTGCTGAAACTGAATTCGCGGTGACCATTGGATGACAACCAGTTACCAACGATAACTCCAGAATCGGACATATACAGATACGGCGGGCGATTTATTGTCTGCCATATAGAGACGGAATTGTTACCGTCAGAGTTATGTCAGTTTAATGGAAGACTTTTATGTCAGTTTAAAAACCAATGCCATAAAACCACAGCTTAGGTGTGTCTAAAGTACGCGGGTTATTACACAGCTTTTAAAATTTATTTACACAAAGTGGACAAGAAATATATCATGTGTCACTATGTAAGCCAATATTTTTCCTAGTTCCCATCATCGTTCACTGTGTTTAAAAAACATTTACCTGTCACTTTTGAGAGGTCTTGAAACTGAAGTTGTGGCTACGTACCTATTGGTTACCTGAAAATTTTACAATAAGATCGTCATTTTTAATTTGAATCAAGTCACCTAAGTCGATATTCGATGATTAGCACACTGAAACTAGGAAAGGTGGTCAAGCGTAAGATTGTCAAATTTTCGAAAGTGCCTTTGGTAGCACAGATCACAAGTAAGCATGGTTGTTCTGCCGCGATTCTCACAATTCCAAATACTGAAATTTGATTCGCTAAGATGTCGACTCCGCGCAGGTTTTGAAAATATCGATGCCGCCACTCAGAGTGTTGCTTTTGTGCACTGTTCCGTGATTGATTGGTCATAGCTATCGACCAACTTCTCAGGCACCCAGTTTGGTTGTCCCGTCAACATCTAATCATCTCAGACTATTCTTAACGACAACCAATAGCCTTTCTTCAAACTTAACATCAACCCGATTAAGAGACACGGGGCGCTTTGTTAATAATTTCACTTTAGACGACATGTTTTAGAACAACTAAACACAGTTTCTATCGTCAAAGGCTGTTAAATTCTGGCGTAATTTGACAATAAGTTCCGGAACAAGCAGTTGGAAATTGTGAAACGGCGAAACGGTCTCAATTTGAATTTTTGAACCAAATCATCGTTCGAACGGTTGCAGGGTATTTGTAAAAATACTGCTACTAAATTAACATTAGTAATACGTATTATTCGGAGTGGGCTAACGAGGGCATTAAAACAGATAGGGCAAGAAATATAATCAAAACGTCATTTTCAGTGGATAAATTTTGTTTTGTTGAATGATCTACTTGCTTTCATTGATTTATTGATTTTTATTCACTGATGAATACTTATTTTAAAAAATTTAAGTTTCTTTAAATTTACTGACAAACATCACGCATTTGGTCCCGCAACTACGAAAACAGTTGCCCAAATCCTCATCATAATGCAGTTTGATAATTTTCTAAAAACAATTTATGCCCTCAAATTCTATCCATTAAAGTCATTAATCACCAAATCACGTCATTTGTACGCTACAGTCTAGTTACATCAAAACCGCACAACAGCCAAGCCAATTTTCTTTCTTTCGCATATCTCATTTAACGTGTGCTTCGAAAAAAATAACACAAAGCACCAGCGTATCAACCCGTAACAAGCAAGTGTGGTGTTTATTGAAAATTCGCCATGGAAGTTCTGTGCGACCAATAAGAAGACAGCTGCAGAAATCGATCGATAAACGTGGAATTTAGAATGGCCCTTTTATTGCTAGGTTACCCAACCACAAATTCCAACCTTTAACTATAAAAACATGCACTGCCATTTAGCACTAGCTAAACTCGGCACTGCTTTTTTGACAAAAAAAACAAGAATTCGTTTAAATACTTAGGCTGCTATTTTTGGTTTAAATGAGCTACTGATTTCAACAGAAACTGATTCTCATTTAAAGTCAACTTCTGAAATGCACAATTTATCAAAATTGATGTGGTTTCGTGTTTAAATTGACAGTATCGGAAATCTCCTTACAGATTTGAATTAACCAATCAAATGTAGGTCGTGATGTGTGCGGACTATGGCAGCGGATCACTCAATTTCTCCCACTTCTGAGGCGCACGAGCACAAAATCGAGTCCAGAACCAATCGTAACGCTCGAGCTCAAAATTGTGTTTGAGATAAAAAATTGTTTTGCGGTCTTTTGGTGTTTTGAAAGGATTAAACTCAAGGTTTTGGATCACAGAATGACAATCTTTATTGTGTTTAAATTATCAACTACCTCAAGTCAATAATTGAAAACCTGTTCACAAAATCGCATTTTTGTGCACCTAAATCTTAGTCAAATTTGCGAGCGCTCTCATTGGTCTCCTACGTGAGTGTGAAGGTCACTGGGATGTAGGGTTCTGATTGGTGCAAGAATGGGCTGGTATCAGTTTAAGGTTCCTTGGGCGGAAAAGCGTCTTTAGTCAGTTGATACGAATTGGGACCCTGTTGCCAATGTAACTATTTGCACCAAGGCAACCTAGGCGCCTATTTCGCAGCCAAAAATCGGATTGGCCTTCATGTTGAACGACCTTGAAAGAAAATACGTCAGTAGTGTCAACCGGGTCACCGTTTGTACAAACCAAATTTGTAAGTTTATTTTGACTTTTTGAAATTTATTTTAATTCAATGCGATTACATTTAAACAAGTACTTTTTTATTGACATTACTCTTTAGTGATGTGACCTCTTATTTAATTGGCTCATGATTAAATTTATTAATTATAAGCTGACAAATTAGTCCACTTTCGGAAATTTGCACACATAGTTTCATTCTTGAATTATACATTCTAATCACCCATAAATATTTTTAGCAATATTGGCTGCCAAGAATAAGTCCTTTTTCTAAAATTATAGCCTATATTTAACGATGATAATTTGGGCATGATTTCCAGCTATTCGAGAAGCCAGTTTATCCAATAACTGAATTTAGGACAGAATTTAGTGGTCTCTAAACAGTTTATTAGAGATTAATTCCGTAAAACCACTGACCTGTAATGCTATTTGAAAATAACCTGGATCGGAACTAAATCAATTTGAAAATGGCGAAATGCCATTCAAATTTGTTTAAATCGATCGCACTTAAAAAAATTGTTCAGGCAAATTTAGTAGCAATACATTTAAAACACACACTAAATCGCATTTTATTGTCGAAGATTTCAACATTATGATCTTACCCATTTTCACCATCCTCGAGATTTGGAAAAATGCAAACATTTAACCTTTTTTGGTATTTTTAAATGAGTGATATGTAGTTGGCATTTTCGATATGTCTGTCAGCAAGATTTGCAGCCGGCACAGTCTGTGGATTTTTTCTAAATGCCACTACTTCGCACCATCAATCAACTACGCGTCAAATTGTATTCGCTCGCTACATTGTCCTAACACTTCACAGGCCCGCGTAAAGATGGCACTGCGATTTAAACAAATCGATGTTAGCGGGAAATCGATTTCTAAAATGTGGTTCTTTAAACTCACACCATAAGAGTCGTGGTTAGTATTTAAACCAGAGTGATTGGAAAATCGATTTTATCGAATTTACCGTTGCAAACTGATGACACTTTTGACTTAAAAGTGCGGCATGTTGCGGGCGTAAAAGCTACCGAAATGGCATTGAAAATTTGTTTAAATCGACTGCAAGTAAAAGCGTTGTTTGTGCAAATTTAGTAGCGGTACCTTTTAAAAAAACACGCAAAATTATATTTTATTACCAAATATTTCAACATTACGATTTTATCCATTTTCACGATCCTCGAGATTTGGAAAAATGTACACATTACACCAGTTTGGTATTTTTGGGTGTGAGCAACATGCAGTTGGCAATTTCGATATTCCTGCCAACGCTATAGAAATTTCATCCCTTTTCAACTTGATTCGCAGCCGATGCAGTCTGTGGTTTTTTTAAATGCACCATCTCGCACCATCAATCAACTACGCGTCAAGTTGTATTCGCTCGCCATATTGTCCTAACATTTCACAAGACCGCGTAAAGATGGCGCTGCGATTTAAAGAAATCAAAATTAGCGGAAAATCGATCTCCTACAATATGGTCCTATAAACAATAGTCATAAGCATTGTGACTGGTATTTAAATCAGATTGGAAAATCAATTTTTTGGTCATTGGAAATGTGATATTAAATGTTAACTTAATTTTTTTACTTTATTGTCAAAAGACAACAAACAGCAGGCAAATTTTCTTTTAATTTATCGTAACAATTTGATGACAATGTTGAGGAAGAAGAACATAATTAAGTGAATATTGTGTGTCTAGGGTTAAAAACGGACAATTTAGTCGCAAGGTCATGACTGTACTAACGTTTCACAGGCCCGCGTAAAAATGGCGCTGGGATTTAAACAATTTGAAATTAGCGGGAAATCGATTTCCTTCAACGTGGACTTCTAAACTCAAACCATGAGTGTTGTGGTTAGTATTTAAGCCAGAGTAATCGGAAAATCGATTTTATCGAATTTATCGCAGCAAACTGATGACACTGTTGGGGAAGAAGAACATGATTGAGTGAATATTGTGTGTTTGGGGTAAATAACGAACAATTCAGTCACAAGGCTACGATTTACTTATTGTAAGATGAATTAAGGCGGCATTTGATAACCAGAAAACAGCAGTTTTCTATTTCCACATAAAAACTTTTACATTTAACCAGGCGTTAATGCATTCCCGGTTTGGCAAACTTGTGGTGAATATGTGAAACAATTGGCTACCGTGAAACACGACCAAACAACTGTTTGCTCTGCTCGTCAAATAAAAGTTCTGAACGCCATATTAATGTGCTTGCTTGTTGATGGTTTTAGTCCTCCTAAAAACGCCTTTAATCCTGAAACAAAAATTAAATAATTTTCAGTTTGCACATAAAATTTTTCTGGGGAAAATGTGTCTGCATTTGAATTCATTGGCAATTTCGCGGTCGACTGGAGTTAATGCCTTGACTTAGAAGTTGTGTTAAATGTCACGACGACACGCGAAGTTATGGTTATGGCCGATGCCGTTGTTTAAATTAAAAAAATTCAACATTTGAAAGAAATTTTGACGCAGTCACGGAACAAGCCGCAAGATTGTAAGACGCTGCTTTTAATAAATAATAGTACTACTTGGTATCTGAAAAAAATTAATTCGTAACATTTAGTATGTTTGCTTCGATGCGCGTAAAAATCTTGTTTAAATCGGTCGTTTCTTATTGGCTAATACAAAAATCGATGTTGTAGATTTTGTCCAGTGATACCGTAGCACAGCTCTGGTAATTTTTTTTTAAATGTGTGCCTGCAAATTTGATTTTATCGTTACAATCAAAATAGACTCTAAATTATTTCAATAAGTTCCGTGAAAGGGCCAAATAAATTGGCAGTAAATCATCCCTTTTGTTTAAATCGGGTTCTGGTGTTGATTGCACTTGACGATGGCAACGAATCATTTTTGACTGGCTGAGCTTCGCGACGTCATTGAACTCTTTTGCACACAAACAGCTGTAACCTAATTTAATATATCGATTATTGATTTTTCGTACACCTGCACATCTTTGTTTATCTGCGCTGAAACAAGCTGGCGCGCAAAATGAAGCGCATTTTCTTTCCAAATATGCGAGTGAAAGATTCTGGATCTTATCAAATTTTCGTTAATTTTAAATCTCATATCCGGAAATTTTGGTAAAATGAAGTTTTTGTGGAGTCTGTGCCACACGAAATAGCTGGTGTTTGCATCGCTGTTGTAGCAATGACACTTCGCATTCTCCTGCAAGTGATGCTGGTCAACTCAGCACTTGGATCCTACTGCCTGGAAGGTTTCACCTCGCCAGACTGCAACAATTTGGAGGGGATTCTTAGCAAACAGTTCGTCAATTACTCGCGCTACGAGCGTCCGAAATACCCACGTAACTGTTCCGGCCATGGCGACAACGACACCTGCAATGACGCTGTCTTTGTTGAGGTCAATTTCTTCATCAACGCCTTCAGCTCCATCAGCATCGTCGACATGGACTATCAGATAGACTTGTTGCTGCGTCAGCGTTGGTACGATCCGCGTCTCAATGTTTCCGACAGGTATAGTTACACCGACGCACCGATCCACCTCTACATGCGCGATATCTGGTTACCTGACCTCTTTTTCCGCAATGCTAAATCAGGCAATGCACAGTCCAACGCCTCACCCAACACGCTCGCATGGGTGAGCTCTAGTGGCATGATCACGTACAGTCAAAAGATCAGCGTGTGTCTTTACTGCCACATGCAGCTGTGGGATTTCCCAATGGACACGCAATTTTGCTCCGCCAACATCGGTAGCTATGGTTACTCGACCAAGGACATGGAATTTCGTTGGTGGAATCAAGACGGCTACGATATTGACGGGAGGAAGCGCAACGGATCCGTCCTTAACACCGCGGTCACCTTCGGAGGCGATCTCAGGCTGAATGAATTCGATATTTTAGCGCACAACTGCTCCTACTGCTACAAGGCGTACAACGCCACCGGCAACTTCACGTGCCTGAATGTGGAGTTCAAGTTGGGCCGGAAGTTCGGCTTCTACATGATCTACGCCTACTTGCCGTCGTTGCTGGTGGTGCTCATAGCGTGGATGTCGTTCCTGATCGACTGCGACGCGACCGCCGCGCGTACGTCGCTCGGACTTCTCACTGTGATATCGCTTATTACTCAGAGCGCTGCAGTGCTGGCGCAGCTTCCACGGGTGTCCTACATCAAGGCCATCGACATCTGGTTCTTCGTGTGCTTCTCGTTCGTGGTCAGCGCCCTGCTGGAATTCGCGTTCGTCAACACAGCGGCCAGACAAGAGGCGAGAAATCGCGGTTGGGTGCTGGGTGACACCTCGATTGACGACCTCGCCACGCCAACGTCTGGAAACGAGAGCTCACAGTCGCCACGGCGACGTAGTCGTGCGCGCAAGAAGGTTTCGGTGCGTCTGACGAAAACCCTCCCCATTTACTGTCTCACGGCGCGCCGTCTCGACCGACTGTTTGCCATCTTCTATCCTGTCTGCTTTGGCGTCTTCAACGTCATCTATTGGTCAATCTACCTGGGCAATGGATCGATTCCGGACGATCGATTTCGTCGATAAGAGAGGGGGAGTTCTTTTGAAACTAACTCCTGATTCTAATCAATCACTAACCTCGTTGAAATGATCTGGGTCAAAATTTCGACCCTCAATTATGCTAAAGCGTTATATTCGGAGAAGACATCTAGCGATTAATTGTTTGGTCTAACATTTAACGCGCCTGATTGGTTCCATTACACGACATAATGTACTGGTCACACATTATAGGTGTTGATAGGTAACCACAATCACGATTTGTCTTCGATTAACCTGATTTTACCTAAAATTACCACCTATATTATAAGTGATTGCTTAGGTGATACGATCAGTAATGTTCGAATAATTCAAGCTACTTATATACACTGAGCAGGACAGGTTGCGTAACTGCGCTACCATATTTGAACTCCCTATTCTAACCAGCCACTAGCCTTGTTTAAATTAACTGGGCCGAAATTTCGACCCTCAATTATCGCAAAGCGAAATTTTTAAAATTCGATGGAAAAAACGTCTACAAGTTCATTGATTGGTCTCTCATTTGACGCACCTGATTGGTCCATTGCACGACAAAATTTATTGCTCATTACGACAAGTGTGCATCATAAGTACCAGATGTTGATAGGCAACCACAGCCATGGTGTCTCAATTAACATAATTTTAACTAAAATGCACACCTACTATCTTATAAGTATTTGCTTAGTTTACACGGTCAACTGTAACCCAAAAAATTAAAACTACTTATAAACACTCAGTAATGTGAATTACACTTCGACGCATTACGCTAAAATATCTTGACTTCTTATTCTTACTAATCGATAAACTTGTCGAAGTTAACGCGGCTAAAATTACGATCCTCAACTATGCTAGAGCTTTATATGCGGGGGAGACATGTAGCCATTAATTAGTTGGCCTATTATTTCGCGCACCTGATTGTTCCTTTACACAAAATTTATTGGTCATTGCAAAAATTGTGCATCATAAGTGCCAGATGTTGACAGGTAACCACAATCAGGGTTTGTCTATGATTAACGTGACCATACCGAAAAATTAAAGCCTCCTCAGCCGGCTTTACAAGTATTTGCTTAAATTATATCGATAAATATTTAAAAATTCAAACTACTTATAAACGCTCAGTAACACGAGTTGCGTTGCGCCACTGTATTTACACAATCTGCACTACACACCACTAAGACGACTAGGAAAAAATTGATTGCAAGTGTCAAGAGCTGAGATTGGTTAATCCGGAGGTCAATGCGTGTGACATGCCTGTCTGGAAATTGCAAAAATAAGCGAAATGTAACGGAGGCGGAAGCAATGTGATCCTGTACAGCTTGAAGAAGCAGTCGATGACAAGTCCCACTAGAAAAAAATCAATGACGCAGTCGAATTGTCTCGTCGTCGTTAACCGAGGGCTCGTAGTAGCGCAGCTCCTTCAGCCTGGCGAAGTTCATTGCCACCGAGCACGTGAGGAATAACTGCAAAAACCCAGCAAAAAACCGTGTTAACCACAGTTCGGCCAATCGACTTACAGAAATCGGTCGCTTACGAAGCCAATCATGGTGATTAGAGCGCCGAGGAAGGCAACAGACGTAAAAATCAGTGAGGTTCTGATACGCGTGCTCAAATCCGTGGAGTCCAGCATCAACGGTTTGCCGTCCATGTCATACAGACCTGGTAAACAAAAAACCGTAAAAAAACACGCTACTCAGTCTTTGTAAGTAGAACGTACTTGTTAAACGCACCATAATATGACCAATCGATTTTGCCCGGTTCACACTTGAAGTAGCTGGCGATCACCTCGGTGGGGTTCACGTCCAGACCGACAATCCTTGTATTTCGAGGCTGGAAAGCGAAGCTAGGCTCTGGGCTAGTCAGAGAGGCACTGTAGGTGTCGGTCTCCAATGCTGGCGCAAACTCCTCAACTTGACGTGCAGTTCGAACGAGGCCGTCGTCGGAATTGACAGAGCGTGCTGGCCCAGCATCCCGATAGAGCACAAGAGCACTACTCATCACGGGATAGGACAGGAGGCAGGCTACCAGGGCCCAGAAGGTGACCGCGATGACCAGGCAAACAAGCAGCTGTAAATTCACAAAAAATGGCGGCGTTATGCGTGAACTTCGGTTCCGCGTGAAGTGTGTTTGCATCTGCGTTGTGTGTTTGTTTTTTGGGTTGGCAAGCGGTAACCATCACAAAATCCGCGCCACCTCCCCCCTTAAGTGTGATTTACACAACTGCCGGGGGCAGTACGATTTAGCGTCACCAGCACAAATGCCGACAGAACACAACGCATTCAAGGTCAACAATCGGGGGGAGTTTGAGACACTTTGGATGGAATTTCGAAATTAGGCAGGGTAAAAACAGTAGCACCATCACCACCACCACCACCGCCAATCCTTTCCGCTACATGCATTCCCACCTGCTAAATACATTAACCTTTAGGGGGTGAAAGCAATTTGTTAAAGTATTGGCCCCTCCACCATCCACCTCCTTTCAACCAATCAAAGCTTGAGAGGAGTTGAGCGATGTTCACATTGGTGGAGGCGCGTAAACACGAGGATGAACGGTGAAAGCGTTTTCAATTTCCTACAACTAATCCAAAATGGACACACAAGGAGGCATACTAGCTTTGCTAGTTGATACCACCTGGCACACTACCATAACTATAACTGATTGAACGATACTACTAACAAAAATGTAAGTAGTGACTGCGCGAGTCTATGCACAAGTTTTCACATTGTAAATGTCACCTCCACCAAATTTTTTCTTTAGGGATAAAATTTGCCGTCACACTTCAGACAGAACTTTAAAAAAACGATTATTGTTACACTTGGTGCGATCGTCATCATCATCAGCCTAATTGCGGCAGAAATTAATTGACCCACACTAAAAGGTCAAGTATTTGCGCGATTTCAAATATTTAAAATAAGAAAAAAATCAACAAATTTGCGATGAAGAAGTGGGATTCGCGTCTTCAAACCAATAGGAACCGCAAAATCATTGGGAGTGACCTTGAACCACTGGGGGAGATTTAAAAAATGTAGTGTGGGTATTGGCCCATGGTGATTGGCTAATCGGAAACTTAAAATTTCCGCGAAAAATCACAACAACACCACGACAATTACGCAATTTCCAGCACCTCCACACACATGAAAGTAACAATCCCCATCCTCGAATCGCTAAAATGCGTTTGTTTGTGAAGAACATACATTTGTCTGTTTGAAAATTGCCGTCAGATTTTGCCTCAATGTAACAGTGGGCTTTGTTTGAATTCGTCGTTGGCAGCCGTTTGAATGCGTAGATTAGATGTAAGGAAACTGCGAAAACCACTCGGCAGGTGCAACCTAGGTGTACACAGAAACACACGACCTACCGTGGCATTCAAACAACGGCCACAGCTGGTTGCGCGGGTGCCTTCAAAGCACCTCTTCGCGTTCCATCCGGACGATATGGAGCAGACGATGTAGACAATGACAGCGAATAGTCCAGTAGCTCCGACGATGGCGTACACCGTGTAGTCCAAGTAGGGGAATCTAAAAATTGACAGATCTCACCGTGGTAATTCAAAGCTACAGATGACTTTGAGATAGCACGAATGGACCAATCAGGTGAGATCCAGCTGAAGTCACGCCAAAACCTAATTTAGTTGGTGATGACTGTGGTCTTGAGAATGTTTAAACAAGACGGAGGTTTTTTTCAAGTGAATCTCCATGGAAACCCACACGCACACAGCCGTACACGTGCGCAAACACACGAAATTATCGCGTAAACACCGCTTTAGAGCGGTGTAGACGATGACGATGTTAAAAATTTGGTGAAACTCACAGATGGTCAACGCCGAGGAACTCGTAGAGGCGTTTTCGGCCAAAAATTGTGCCCACTCCGAACGCGGTCCCACCGAGAAAGACGTTGATCATTGCTAGGAGCGACGCGATTGGTGAACTACGCAGACACCGCGTGAAGGTACTCTCATCTAGTCGCCATGGCAACGAAACAAACAGGAGAAATTAATTGGTCAAGAAGACCCATAGTGATTCAGCAAAAACGCGAACACCAATCACGAGTGCAGGTTCTGCTGAGTCAGGATGAACTCTACTCAAACGAACCAATAGTATGGCTTGGAGGGTAAAAGCGTGTTTATTTTTTTTTAAAGCAGCACACCGCAAAAAGGTTAGAGAGTGTGTTTGAAATTGAATTGAGTGCTTTGCAAACAAAAGGATTACCTTTTAATCTTTGCGACGACGCTATCGAGTTGGCGAACACACACGAAAACAAATAGAGAGGGTTAGAAAACAGACTAGGTACTTTCAGCATAAGTCACACAGAGTAGAGTGCTAATTACCGGGTTACGGCAATCATCGTGGCAATGTTCGCACATTCTGCCCACTGTTACCGGGCATAAATCACAGACGGGTGTTTACATGGGCACGCTGGTGACTCATGTGTGTGGGGAATTCGTGGAGGCAAAATTGCTTGGTGTTATGATTCACGCAGAAGAAGAAGTACAGGTACACTTAAGCGTTCCAGACATGGGCAATTTACCGGGACTTGTGAAATGACAAGAAAAATAGCGCGTAGTTTGGGCTGACAATTCGGGGACAGCAGTAAAGTTTAGCGGCACGATTAACACAGAACGCGTATCCAAAACAAGCGTTCAAATACCTACACATTCAAAACGACGATGAGGCAGAACCGTGTGGATTTGGGTAACTTTTGACCCAGGATCAGTTGGTGCGTGTCTAGACGAGGTCATGGCGTACCAGACTAATTCTCACACACAAAAAATTGCAAATTTTTGAACCTAGCTCAGTTAAAATGTTAGACATACAACAGCAAAGTTGTGGATTTAAAGAACTACACGCTTGTGCAGTATTTGCCTGCCAATTTAGAATTGGTTGGTGTTCTAGGCAGCTGTTCGTCTCACGGAATTTCGTGTCTGGCATGCCGCTGGACGTGTCCAATTTATGCTAACACCGAAAAGCACGTTCTGGAAAGGCTAATGCTTATTCGATAAATCAGCAAACAGAAACGGACGTGTCTAGGTTGCATCTACTTTAGAGGGACACATGACATGAACAATTATCGATCGTTTTGAGGCAAATTAAGGCGCACGATGATTGGTCGACAGAACTCCCATTCTGGGACGACCAATCAGAAACGCACAATCAATGGATCTGGGTAGCACGTGCGCACCCAGACCAAAAACGGAGGGGGTCCTTAATTAGAGGGCGAGCGATACTCATGAAAGACGTCGATCTTGAGTTCCCGCGGCCTTAAATCCAGACAATTATCTGATTTAACCAAGAACCACACAATCCAGTTTCGGCATCTCACACAAACACACGAGCCAACTTAGTCACCTCCAAAGACGTTTTTGCTAGAAAAAGTCACGAACAGTTTGCTGCGAAGAAAAACACACACGATTAAGTGGCAGTAGAGGTGTGATTGTTTAGTTCGTAAGGCGTTTTGCTTGGAAAACCAGCTGAGATTATCACACGTTCATTTCAGTGCTGGTAGAACAGAAATCTGACAGTGCAATCGGATTAGCAGTGACACGACGGCTTTAGAGGTGTTGAGAAATGCAACACGACAAACTTTGCGTTTTGTAGAATTCATCTACATCCCAAATTCGCACAGTTAATAACGATTGCCTAGTTAAGGTCAGATAGCGTTTCGATTGAGAAAATGGTGGTACCCCGAGAAAGACAACAGAACCACGTTAAGAAATTTAAAAAAGATAACAATAACAAACAAGCAGTTAAGGACGCCCAATAAGGTAGGAGTGCTTTGTGCGAATTGTCTGCTAGATGTGACGAACGAATGAACTAAGGAAAGGTAGTTTGGATTGGCAACCTGCGTACCTAAACCAATAAATGAGTTCCGTTTTGTAACTCGTAGCACTAATTCGACGATGAAGACGGAGCATTAGGGGCAATTGGGCTTAAAATGAGAATCAAACCCGTACGCACACACACGCATAAAGCAGACAGGCAGATGCTGCATGGGGTATGAATGTAACTTACATTCATAAAACTCGGACATCGCAAAGGCAATTCAATTCCGCGATGCGATGAGCGTGAAACCCAAACGACTTGCGCCAAATTATTGTAATACTGGCGACGCAAGCTGACTGCTGACCTCGCTGTGTCTCACCAACCAATGATTGCACGGCCAAGGCCAGTAGGTCGACCAATGAGCTGTGAGCGCCAGACTGGTTATAGCGCAAAGCGCTCACTAAATGGCTACGCGTATTTACTCCACTCTGATTGGCCCATTAATGATGGGTTGTTTTAAGCCTGCGTCATTGCATCCAGATGCGTGTGTGCGTGCGCGAGTGCCGGTTTGTCCGAGGGTTGCTCGTCCATGACATTTTAGGGCGGTATCGTGAATACATGGCACTTTTAAATAAACACAACCAATTGTGTTACAGGTTTGCGGTCATGGTGCCAATTCTAACTGCCGGTCAATTTTCCTGATTGGTCGACTGGGTTTCCTCTTGGTTTGTCTTCAACGACCCCGAACAAACAAAGAAAACTGCGCTAGGTTTGACTGTAGATGGAGTCCTACTGTGAGGACGTGTGCATTTTCAAAAAAAGTACATGAGAACACTCTCGTGCTAAACAGCAAATATTTGAACTCGCAAAGTCACACACTAGTGCTTTTGATGCGTGAGCATATAAACTGCTCTCTCACGATGCTATGTTTGAGAAATACAAATAAAACACGTTTTAGCCGCCAAACCTTTCAGATTTAATCTTATTTGTGGAGCAGCGGAAAGTACAATTCAAAGATAACAAATGTCTGTTATAATTTTGCACATCACTGTGCCACTAGCGATTTTTTCGCACTCATTTGTGAGCCATTACCACACTAAACGATCGATCGTAGAGAGGTGTGTGTTTAGCTCGTGTAAATAATCAGTCAAGTCAGCTGACAAACATTAAACCATGCCAGTGACCGGATTTTGTGAAATCGTAACCTTGAAGCCGCGTGTATTATCCGTGATTACGAAGGTTCATTTGAGCTAACGCAGATAGTACACGTTGCAGGAGTATACCAAGTTCCATTTTCGTGGTATCGATTATTGCACTATCGACTGCAACTCAAACTAGAAACGAGCCAATAGAATGAGAGCATGGTTGATTTGAAATGGTGTGCATAGCAGGTATAGAAATTTGCGTGTTCTAAATTGTCAATTTATGCCCAAATTACAGAGTTTTTAGATGCAGATTTCAAACTAGGAGTCCGTAATTGTACGCTGGGCCGAAGCGATAAGAATTCGACTTGGATTTTTGCGTCCGTGAACTTTAAATAATTGTGACTTGGTCGAGCGCTGGCGGCCGTGGAGTCGGAAATTTGTTTACGACATAGTTTCCTTTTGATGAATGTGCTGCAAGTGCTTTGCGATGGTTAGTCACCACAACGAGGTAGTGCAAATGTCTCCGGAATTCGTAGGATTCGATCAAATGCAGTGTTATCCGTTTTTTTTAGTTAGATGGTACTACTAACAATTTGGAAGTGACTTTCTGCACAACATGACTACTAGACAAAAGTAATCACTGCTGCCGAAAGTGTATCAAACATCGACAAATTGAAGAGCGCTGATATTTGAAGACGTGTAGTAGCTAGAGATTTAGCACTACCTTACAGCCCTCTAGTTAACAGCCCGAAAAAACCCGTGAATGGAAAGAAGAGAGGCGACAGAGAACACGACCGTTTATTAGCGTCACGCCAGCCAAATGCGTCTTATTGCGTGGATGAGTGAATGGATGACAGGCGACTGATAAGAGTAACCAATGGAAAGGGGATGAGTCATTGTCACCGTCAGGTCGGTAATCAGGGTTCACTTAGGCGCGATCGCTGTTAATCCGCTACCGACGTCTTCAACGAGATGTCAAAGATTGGCTCTTGAAATTGGAAACAGCCGTCTTGCTGACTCATCATTTTGATTCGCTGAATGCTCAAGCGAGCATTTCCACCAACGTCATCATCTTGCGGATGGATGAATTTGTGACTGAATCCAACCCGACTACGTCAAGTCAATGATTAATATCGAAATGCCATCGCCGGAATCTGTAATCTTCGTGTTTCTTTACTTGACGGCCATGATTGCACTTACGAGGTGCTCCAGCCCTAGCTCTGGTAACGGTAATCAAAGCCGACCAATCACAGCATTCGGCGGTCTACCAATAGGAGTTAAAATTATTGGGCTTTCATTTGCACACAGCAGCTTCATTATCGGGTCAAATCGATATCCAGGAAGATCACTTTGATCTCCTTTCACACTGAAGAAGCAGTCTACTTCACATCCATGAGAGTACATTTCTTCCATAGAACTTCACAATCGTGAATATCACATCTGCAGATAGATTTTCGAGTTACTAAGAGACCATGCTGGTGGTGTAGGCATAGTAAAATGAGGAGAGTAATCCCGCACTGTTAGCAAAGAATATAACTTACAAAAAACCAAAAACATTTGAGTACACTTGACCAGTGAACAGCACAACATCCCCATAGATATATTTGAAATTTTTTTTAAAAAGGTAGTCTTTCATTTATTACAGAATCCGTTAGTTCATTAAGCTGGGCGTACACCGAGGGTTGGCACAGTTGCCGGACACGTACATTGCTGGTCCGATTAATTTCGCATCAAGAGGTGCATTAAACAACTCCATTCGGAAGGGTATTCGTTGCCATCTCAAACCCAATATAACGCACAACGGCAAGCTACGAATAGTCGTCGCTGGGACTGAGGTCGTTCAAGTACCATTCATTTTCACTTATCTGGGTGCAAATTAGAAGGTAATACAGCGGTTCTAGTAAACCCCAAGTTTACATAGCATCGATTTCTTACTATGGATCTGTGTGTAAGCAATGGATTGCTCCAATATCAAATACCAGACTGCTAGAACCATGAATTTGAGCTTTTACTTCACATATACGCCATGGTGGATGCGAGGAAGAACGATCCACAACATGACCTTGAAAGGAAATTGCTGATTGGACTGGCGAACGGCGGGAGATTGAAAACCAGACAATGTGCAAAAATGCAAGGTTTTACCCAGTTGCAATTATTTTTATGAACCCCCTACCATGCTGCTTTGTTAACAAAAAATTGATTTTTTTACGTGAGAGAGGGGTACGAAGAAAGGCATGTGCATTTTAGCATTGAATGGCTAACTGTCGCGTGGTGCCCACCCATAACACCTCATGTCGTCGATGCTGACATTTCGAACTAGCAAATTCGATGACGATGTGTGCTACAAGCCTAGAACGGCACATATTTTCACCGATTTACGCTAATAGAGGTTCGAAAAATGGGAAGAGTCTGCGATTTTGTCAAATTTTAGCCGGTGACGCACCGTGCAACCTCCACTTTTTGCAAATCTTTTAGTTTAGTTTGCAATTATTGAATGCAAAGATTTTGAATTGCCTACCAACGTAGATAACGACGGCATGAACAGTTGAATTTTGACACCTTAAACATGCACGTGGCATAAATTTTTGTGAGTCATTAATTGGTAGTATTGTCGTAAATTAGGAATTATTCTTGAAAAGGATTTAAAGTCCTAACAACATGAATCTCAGTGTTATACCACACTTGTTTACCAAGTCATCGATTTTTTGCCCTCAATGAATCACTCACAATATTCAGTGCCGAACATATCGATCAAATTCGGTAGCAGCTTCCTCATTGGCTGCCTCAAACGCGTGTCTCAAAATTTAAAAAATCGATATTCTTGCTACAGGTTGATGCAGTGGAGTTTTCAATCCTATTTAGGGGTTGCCTTTTTAGCAACTGAATTGTCTTTTTTACCAATAAAATTCAGCTCAAATTCGTGAATTCCTAAGATTTACGAGTTCTGCAAGCAAATTTATGTGAAAAAACTATTCAGTGAGCTCTCGCTGTACTAGTAAATGTGTCTTTATTTAAAAACAAGCCTTTGCACAAGGCACTAACCGCGATATTGGACAAGAGCTAAGAACTGGAGAGGCAGTTGGCCCAAGAACTCACTTTAATTTGTGGC
This sequence comes from Mesocestoides corti, assembly GCA_900604375.1. NCBI lineage: Eukaryota > Metazoa > Platyhelminthes > Cestoda > Cyclophyllidea > Mesocestoididae > Mesocestoides > Mesocestoides corti. The sequence goes on along the minus strand of UXSR01005314.1, from coordinate 22,132 downwards.
TGTCGTAATATGAGAGGAAGGAAAGGCAGATTCTGATTTGAAGACAAACAGCCTTGCCATGTTTAAATGCAGCGGCACGTTTAGGCGGGTGTTTGATTGCTCTGTAAGTTTTATTTGTGATTTAAAAATTGCTGCTGAGCGATAATCCCTTTCATAAATCTTAACTCTAACCCACCGGCTAAAAAGACCCATTTTTACTTGGACGAAAATGCTTTTTTTTGAAAATTACGAGTCCCGCTGTAGCATACTACTATTTTTTGCACAATGTTACGTAGGAAAATTAACGCTAATTGATTATTGCCCGAATACTGAGGTCGAAGGTTTTGCAATGCCTGAAGTTCACGTCGAGATCAAATCATCGATTTTTCAAATTTGAACGAATAGCCAACCAGTCATCAACTACTCATGCTGTGATTGGCCAGAGGCAGTATCGCTTTACCACTGGTTAATAATTGAAGGTTTTCCCTACACCCAAACATCCCACCACCCTTGAAGCATTTCAATATATTTCTGATACGGTAAACGTAATTATTTACGGTAGTAATGTTCAAGAAGCATACATCTGTTGTGGGCCCCAGCATGGGGTCTTGAACCACGCCTGGACTAATCAATTAACTCTGTCCCGATTACGCTTCTCTGATACCCGCGACGAAGAAAAAGACCGGAGAGGACGTGGACACAACCGTCTACTTCAGACCTCAACCACGTTGGTGTCGTGTGTGGGGTTTGCGCGTGTGTATTTATAGCTCGGATGTGTGAGTCATACATGCACTAACATCGAGACCTAGGTGCGAGGTTAATCCAAGATAAATATTCGTGCGAATGAGTGGGGAGTTGAGGATCCGCGCGGCTGGCGACATGCGGAGGCTGGAGCGACCGCATTAAGGAATGCGGACAAACACGATTCACAAAACGATATCTCGTCAGTAGTAATAATGTGATGACTCACATCTGTTTCTGCTGTTCTTGTTGTCCTAATGATTTTAGATCAAAATTATTTTCTACATATCGGTTTTGCAACGAAATCGAGTTTCGTTTAAAAGTGACACCCCGCAAGTGACCAATCCACGACGGAAGCTAATTTAACTGCAGCAACCACAAGTTCGCAATTCAAACAAGAACGGTAGAAATTTTGCTTATTTACACGTATTCTGCATTGTTCATGTAGAGGCCAGTTCGTGAAGCTTCAGCATATGCAAACAGCCAAGATCGCACATCGTTTCATGCATAAAATACAAGTGCCACTTTAATCATGTCAGTAGGTAATCGTGTAATTCCCCATCAGCAACTTTAATACAGACCAATCCGTGAAGGTACGATGAGTTTAGAAGAGCCTTCACCTCAAACCACGGAATTTCCACTTGCCAAAGTGCACAGCCAATTTCGTAAATATTATAAGTGATTTTTTTTTAAATTTGTACAAGGAGGCTATTCAGATGAAGAAAACTACCAAGAGACATGATGTTTGGATGATGAGAATGATAAAAATTACAAAATGCAACAAAAGAAGACAATCGGCAAAAGCTCGATGGATAGCGCCTAGACTATCCACTCAGCCACCGGCGGAGGGGACATCCACAATTTTGAGCAGATTGATGAGCTGCGCAACTGTCATTTGAAGGATCTGGGCGCGATCTTCAACAGGACCGCCCAACTCCTCTCCCGCCTCCTTCTCCTCCTCCTCCTCCGCCCCCTCCTCATCTTCCTTCGCGGTGCCGTCGAGGCGCGTGGAGATGCCGTGAAGGGCCGTCTCGATGCTGTCGCGCACAAGAAAGCGGTGCACTGTGCACGACCTTGAACGCAAACAGTGCATTAAAAAAAAAGAAAGACACTCGGTCCTGATTGGCTGCTCAACTCGCAAACACGAAGTTAGGAAAAAGCAGTAGATTCCACTTAACCCCGTTCCAGCCAATCATCGACTGAGGACAGTCTAAGCGGGGGGAGGGGGCTTAAAAGGTGGGCACCACGTCGACACTCACCTTCGTTGGCCTATTCGATGTAGCCGAGCGATTGCCTGCACCTCACGACCGTGATTGAGGACAGGGTCGACCAGAAGGACGTGATTGGCCTCCGTGAGATTAAGACCGTTCGCGCCCAGCCGGATCGGCAGTAGGAGAACCCAGGTGCGCGAACCATAACGCCGAAATCCGCTCAGAGTTTTGCCGTCGCGCGCCTTGAAGAGGGTGGCGAAAGCAATGCCATTCTGATCGAGGGCACGGCCGATCGTGTAGAGCACTGATATCCACTGAGGGAGCGCGTGAGAGAGAGAGAGGAGCTTGGTTGGGCGGGGAGGGGATGGGGGGTTTGGCGGAGTCAGCTCAAAACTAAGGCAACTTACGGAGCTAAAAACGACCGCCTTGGCGTCCGCGTCATTTGCCTTGATTCGCCTCAAACACCGAATGACCTCCTGAATCTTGGAGCTGTGGTCACCCTTAATTAAAGAAAGGTAAGAACATGGGATGCAATCAACCAATAGAAAACTCACCTTGACCAACCAATCAAACACTAGGTCGGAGACAGGAATTTTCTACTGCTTCCAGCCAATCAAAGCAAAAAAGGCTGTAAAGCCACACTGCTTTTCGGATGCAGATTTACAGCGGCGGGAATTTCCGCCTTATTCGGGTGCGATGAGATTTCAAATTACGAGCTCGTTGAGATAGCCAATAGAAAACCAATTTTGACAAGCCGATCGAAAGCATTGGTGTCAGGTCACAATTCAAGCTTGCTCGCTAACACCAAGTCTGATGCAGACTTACAATAACAGGAATTTCAACCTGCTTTAGGTCGGATGGAGCATTAGCTGACTGGGCTTTCTTTCCCATCGTCGTGAAGACGTACTCACGTGTCATGAGACACCCAATAGGAAATTGACTCTGACCAACCAATCAAAAGGAAGACCAGCTGCAAATCACACTTCTTGACAGACACAAACCCACAAGGGTGCGATGCTGCATCAGCCAACGCAGGAGAAATATACTCAAGCGTTTGTCAGACAACCAATAAAAAACCGACCTTGGCCGACCAATCTAATGAAGGCTCAGTGTCAGGTCTCATTTCTTACTGGACTCGTATACTTACAATAACGGTAATTTCCTCCTCCTTCGGATCAGATGGGGAATCGGCCGACTGGGGCTTCTTTCCACCGTCGTAGTGGAGCAGGGTGAGAGGTCGACGCTTGGTGGCGTTGGAGGCTGCCTCGAAGGGCTTCCTGCAGAGGGGGCAGCGTCGTTGGCTGGGCACTCCATGAGCCTGGATGCGTTCGTGGCAGGGGAGGCACAGACTGTGCCAACATCCGGGAAGCAGGACAAAGGTCGGACGCGAGGGCGACTGCGCTTGCAGACACGTCGGACACTCGAGGGCGCCGACACCGGATGTCGCGGACGACGTGGAGTGCTGTTGGAGGGCGTTGCGCAGGAAGGAGAGGTGACTCAGACGATTCTGGAGGCTGGACCAGGTGGCGAGGGCGTCCACGCTGTGCTGGTGCAGCTGGGAGTCCACCTGAAAAGCAAACGTGTGCACACGCACCAATCAGATTGAGCGAGGGATCGGGCAAAAGCCTACTCACCTCCTCGGGTTTGATGAAAGCCAGTTCGGCTGGACTGGTGGCTTGAAGACGCAGAACGAACTGCTCTGTGTCGTCGTGGACGTTCCACCATTCCTTGGTCAACATCTGCACGCGTCCAGTGTACTGCAGGGAGAAAATACGATTGGTTTTAAGCCACGGGGAGCAAATTTCTAATGGGCAAGACGACGCGTCCAACGTACTAGGAGCTCACGAAAGAGCATCTGAACAAGGCGCTCCAGCTTGCCAGACAACGACTTCACCCAGCACTCCTCGTAAGGTTCTCGGACGCGAGCCACCTGCGCAGCGACCGTCTGCAGAGCCACGATGAAGGGGTTGATGAGAGCGACAGACTTGAAATCGCCGCTAAGGAGGTCGTCGTCGTCGGCTTCGTGTGTTGCCTCAGCGTCGTCTAAGATGCGCTCAAGCTCGACGCGTCGCTGCGCCCGCGCGCTCCTAGTGGTGGACTTCTCGTGGTTGATGGCCTGTCGGTAGACGTTGAGGGCTTCGCTGGCGACGCAGTAAGCACACTTCGTCGCGGGCGAGCGCTTCTGGCGTTTGCGCGGTGATGGTTTGGGGGATTTGGGAACACCCGGTTTCTTACCGGCGTCTTCTCGTTGCTGCTGTTGTTGATCGTCTCGGGCGCAGCAATTGTAGTATTTCTGTAGCACCTTGCGGTCCGCCTCTCCACTCTCCTGCACATTTTACACAAAGATAACCACCTTCACTTTGCTACTCTGTGGGCCCAGACTTAAACACACACACACACTACTCAACAACAGGTGTGCTTACCAGGAAGCAATTCCACGTATGATCGAGAGGCGCCATGGCCTCTCGAAGTCTCCTTCTCGCGTCTAGCGCTGTCTTGAGTTCGGAGAGTAGGAGAGCCTTGAACATCGCACCGGAGCGCGTCTGGAGAAGAGTCGTGCTATAAAAAAAACAAGATAAGAAAACAGATATATTACTGATAAATATCGGCTTGAGAGAGGTGGCGACAAGCTGCCTACCGGAATTGCGAGCGTCCCTGCAGACCGGCTACAACGATGAGCGGAATCTGCTCCAAAACGTCGGCTTCGCCTAGGATGTTCAGAGCCTCGTCAAGCCACATCAACCACGGGTCCTGATTGTCGCGCGTAGCGGGGAATTCCGACGGGGACAGGCTCTTCTCTACGCGTGCCACCATTGGATCGAGTTTGTCGCGGGCTTTCGCGAGGAGACGCGAGTGTAGCTAAGAAAATGCACCAATGGAACCTGTCACTCGAGAAACTCACAAGTACCCAACCGAATTCGGGTAATTTTTAGGAGAAAAATTGGTTCGAAAACATTCAAAATCCAGTGAGCCAATAGGAAGCGCAGGCGAATTTGATTGGCTGATGGATTGCGTAAGCGACTCTCCTATTGGTAATTCAAATGGTCATAATGGAAGCTATAGGACAGATCACGAAGATGCACAATACTTCATTAAAGTAAAATTTGACTGTGAATGACGGCTCCTACTTAATCTTATAAAATCCACTATTGAGGCTGAGTGGCTAACCAGACAGCGGTCGGTTCCCCAATAAGCCAATCAAAAAAGGCACGCGACAGTGATTGGCTGGTGAATCTCGATAGCGACTAGAGACTATCAACAGACCACGATGATGCACATTGCCCCACTTAGCTGCAAGTGGTTTGAAATTCGACAATTTAAATCCGGCAAACGAGACAGCGAGTGGAATTTGGAAATGGCTACCTGTTGAAGCAAACGATTGGGAAGCCAGTGAGGGTGACTTTCAAATTACTACTTCAAGCAGGGGGAAAACTGACAGATGTGCGTAAATGTGAGACCGAAGCACACACACCTTGAGGTAGTCCATTCGCAGGAGTTTCGCTTTCCACACAAGGTCCCTATCAACACGCGGATCAAGCTGCTCCCACGTGGGTAATTCACTGGATTCCAAACCTTCAGAAAGCGCCGCCTTCTTTTCGACAGTTGGCTGAGGTTCATATTTTTCCAGGGGCACAGAACAGCACTGGATGAGCCAGTGGAGGTTGGTGATGGAGTGAAGACGCTGGCTCCAGTCGGCCAACACACCATGTCTCGACTCCAAAGTGGTGGCTGTTCGCAGGACCTCGCGGTAACAGGTTGCGGCCTCCATAAACTACAGTTTTAAAAAAAGGGTGGACTTCAACACGTACTACGTTACTCAAATACCACGAGTAGCAAGTGAGGAAGGGGGCACAACTGACCTTCTCCTGAAGAATGAAGCACGCAGCAGCACCGTTCTTGTTGAACACCCAGGTCCGGTAATTGGCCTCGCATTCTTGATGCACGTCGTCAATCACGCGTCTGATGACATCGCTCATTGTCGCACAGCTAAAAGGTGAAATAAAGTTCCTTTCAAGTCACGTACACTCAAGGTTGACCGAGCCATGATTCTGTCCACATTTTGGCGACCAATGCGCAACCAGCTCACTAACGTTTCTCATGCGCCACGAAACCGCAGTCCAATTATCGATTTTCGGACGTTGAATGCGAGCTTTTTAAAGTTTTCACGGTGTGTTAATGTGGATTTTGGAGGATACAGTGAAGTTTGGGTTGATTTAAAGACCGGAGTTGCCTTTCCACGCACCCAGTGCCCTGAAGCCTGCCACTTCGTGACACCTGAAGCGTGGGGTCAGCTGACGGTCGAAATCCCGTACACCTGCCCCGCTCCCTGCGACCAGAGCATGCGCCGGAGGTCGACTTGCCGCCACCTCGGCCGCCAAGGCCGGCGGTCGAGTTGATGACCACGAGACTGGCGTGGGTGCAGGTCTGGCGCGCGCGCGTTACCAGAGCAACTAGACGCCAGTGCACACTGCCGGAGAGCGTAGCCAATGGGCTGTTGAGGTCGCAGTTGGGTTCCTCTGCCAGAATCTGGTGCAAGGCATCTGCACAGTCGGATAGCACACGGTCGTGGATGTAGCGTTCGACGGTGGTGAAGTCGACCCTGAGGTGCAAAAAAGGCAACAAGTCAGCCTTGATAGGTGATGAACCAATAGACCAGCGCAGGCCTTGAGCTGACCAATGGATTTGCTCGGTGACGGAGGGCAATTTCAATTGGTCGCCGATGAGGGCCTTCGTGTTACGCCACAACAGTCGGGAGAACACACGGACTAGAGCGGTTGTACTGATGCGCGTGGTGAGGTCTACACCTTCAGCCGACCGAATGGCCTCTATGAAAGGCTGGTAAAGCATACCGTTCCAGTAATGGCGATAGGAAAAGGGTTCCACACGGAGGTACGCCAGAAGACCGTAGAAATCTACAGGAGAGATCAAAGTAACGGGGTCACCATGAGGTGGTACAGAGAGGGTGTGTAAGGTGCCTGTCACGTGACACCGCTAACTAACCAATGAGACTCTTTTCAGCAGGTGTTCCGGTAACACACCACCGATGGATTGCCCGAACCTCCGAGAGCATGCGAGCAGTCTTCGACGTGACACCTTCCACCATCTGGGCCTCGTCTAGACAGATCTGAAAGCAAACACGTAAGGTGAGGGTGGCGGCGGAGGAGGAGGGGGAGGGGGTGGGGGAACGAGACAAGACACGCACCCGCCACCAGATGACACAAGCAAGCGGACTGGGCGGTGCGAGATAGCGCTGAGCAGTGCGCAGGCTCGGTCGATGGCCTTCACCAACTCGCTGCTCCGTCGAAACAGCAGCCCAGCCGAGTTCGCGTTGGATGACCGTGTAGGTGGTCAGTACGATGTCCGCGGTCGCCAATTCCGCCGGCTGAACGAACCCCGGGGTAAACACGACCTCCCCCGTCTCGGCGTTCTTCGTTGGCGTCGACGTCCAGGCCGAGGTGTGAGTGAGTCGGGTGACTGGACAGGTCAGGCCTTCGTATATCTGTTTAACACGAACAGAAACGCTACATCAGCTAATTTGGTTGATTCAGCAAACCGAAATTGTGACTCGCTGTTAGGCAAGATTCAGTCACCGCTAGGCCTAACAGGGATAGATTATCGAGAGAAAACTTACGAGAATTTTGAGGTGAGAAGTGTCGACGTGCTGCAACAACTCGTCTTGCCACTGGCGCCAGATGTGGTCTGGTGAGATAATCAGCGTGGCCTTAGAATGTACACGTAGCTACAAATGCCAAATGCGACGCCTGAATTTCGTGATCTATTAGCGACCAGCCAGCCAACCAGCCAGGCAACCGGTCATAGGAGCTTACTTACACTGTTCCAGCAAAGCGGACATATGTAGTTTTGCCGAATGCACTTCCCGTCAGCTGTTCCGATTAACCGCTTAAACTGCACACAGGCCTCGTGTTGGAGGGAGGCGGACGAACAACGACTGCACGAGACGGTACCACTCTGTGGTGCGATCGAGGCATCGACGCCACCTCCACAAACACAGAAGACACTCTCCTCCACCATGGGCTCGGTTGTCTCAGTGTTGGACGGCGAAGCTGGAGATTCGAAGTGACTCAGCACATCATCCTCAACTTGACGATAGGCGAATTCACCAACTAGGTCCGACTCGGTGTTCAGGTCATAGAGAGGCTTGTCTGATTGGTCTTCACAAGGTCGGAGGAGAATGACGGAGATAATTTCAAGGGTCTTGCCTAGACCCATTTCGTCTGCAAGGATACCACCGAGGCAGGCATCTGTCGGCACGTCGGGAAGTGCTTTTCTGAAACTAAACCAACACATTGGCGATTAGGCAGCGTAATTTTGACTTGTCTATCTGAAACCTAGCCTAGTTTGCAAGCAAATTATGCCAACGTCGATAACAAATGTTGGGTGAATCAATATGCTCTATAAACCAGGCTCAAACTTAAAAAAAGCAGCTAGAAATCGCGTTGCCAGTAAACCTAAAAGTGAGAATTAAAGGAATTCACATTATCTCATTGCAAAGTTTGGGTATTTCGGATAAGAAGACAGTGCGATTGACACAGAAAGAGCTACTTGAGGCTGTTATCAGCAAAAGACTTACTGTCCAGATAAGGCCGAAAAGAAAAGGTTTTCGTCGTTTATTTTTACAAAGTAAGGATATATCCATTTTTGATCGACAATTGGAACAGAATTGCCTTCCCTAAACACCATCCAACGAATTGCGTCAATCTGATAGGGCAGGAGATCAATTTTAATTTCCTTTGGTTGAACTATGTTATGGTCGTTCCATTCGGCAGATTCGCGTATATGGGTAGATTGAATTAGCGCGTAAAATGCCTTAAGTGACGTGATGAATTCTTCCTGCGTCTCTGATAACTGTGAAAACAAGGGAAGCCGCAGGCTGTCCAAGGTAGCATCTTGAGGCCAAATTTGCAGGGTGATAAAGTTGAAGAGTTTATCAAATTGCTGCTGGCTAGTCGCGTACTGAATGAAATTGGGTGTGTCGAAAATGGCAGAGGATTTGACACAAACGTCAACCTGAAGCTGATCAGCAACTACCGTGCCGTGGACAGAAAGAGAAGCTGACGAAAGTCCATAGAGGATAAAGCTGAGGTTTGGTAGATCAGTCATGATTACGAAGCGTTCTCGAGAGGCAGCGTCTTCAAAACACAGTGCCATTTGAGGAGAGTCGCAAAAATAGATATCGACACGGCGAGCGCGCTTAAAGTACACTAGGAGAGATGCAGAGAAAGGCAGAGTGACTGATTGGAGGCAGTTAGATCTGTGACATGGCCCACAATCCATGAACACGGTCAGAGAATGGTCAAATGAACGAGAGAGATCAAGGCGAGCATCTGGAATGTTTTTGGGTCGTTTCCTACATTGCCTCGGGGTATCCACCTGAGGCAGCAAAACGGGGATGTGCGTAAAAGATAGAGCAGCTCGAGCGCTTTTAGATAGAAAGTACGGCGGCGACTTTTGACGCATTCTACAAGTGGCCCAAGGAGAAAAAAAGATGAACACACGACAATGCCGATAAATTAAAAGCAGAAATAACAACAACCGATTTCTGAGAATGCTAGCACTTAGCTGTGCAGCATATATGTACAAAGTACCATAACATTGCATGATTGAGAAATAAAAATGAATCTTATGCTTCTAGAACAACGATAACATCAGTAAAAAAAGACGACAAGAAAGTAAGCGAAAACATTAAAAAGTTTACCAAAAGCAATAAATTTTCGCCAATTTTCGGTAAAACAGAAATCCTAAATTGTGTACAAGATAACGAATTGACGTTGGAGGAAAAACACCCACCTACCTTTATTCCAAGTTTTTCTAACTAAGGTCCAGAAACTTAAGAAATGAATGACAAAATCGGCATTTTGAGAGTACGATAAGGTAAAACAACTTTTGATGTGACTACACAAGGATCCAAGTTCGTGATTGTGGCATTTTGGATTGGTACATGAAGGCTGAAATCGAGCAACACTGATCCACAAAGGTCAAATTGGTCGAGTTAAAAATGACAGTTTTTTTGATGAGCTGTAGAAAGTTTTTTACCTTAGTGAATTATTGCTTTTTATAATTATTAGAAGGTTCATTCCCCTTACACATTTTACAATACGTGCCTTCAGAATGGAATGAGTTTAGCAATATCCTGCACACAACATAAACAGTATATGGTTTAAAATTTTAAAATCGCTATAGTAAAATAATATGCTTTGTTGTAAAAGCAGTACCGTGGCTGTTTGAACTCGTCATGTTTGCTCGCAGGCAATACGTTCGACAAGCCGCTCACTTCAACATCGGTACGGGTAGGTGAAGCTTGTATCCCCCCGAATTTTAGCCAGATGTTCGAGGCATTAAAAGAAAAGATTGGTATTAATTTAATTCATTGAAATAAATTTTTTGTCGCTTGTTCATAGTTTTTTTGAAACTGGTGGCTTTTCCTCTATTATGCTCATTCTTGAATACATTTCGATTTTGTATGAAATCATAGTTATTTTTGAAATGTCTTTTTGGATCAATAGCAAACTTGTAAGATTCGAACAACCGTCTCCATTCTCATACTTTTAGTCTTAAAGATGCCATTTTTCCCGTTTAGCCTCTCCAATGGATGAATTGGTTGACGAAAGGGAAGAGCATTACCGGTTAGTTTCCTCTCTATATAATTTCACTTATGTCTAGTGTTAAGCCTCAAATGTGATTCTCTCTGGGTCGGCTTCATTTTGTACTGCAATCTTAGTGTTAGTGACTTCTAGTAGTTCAATGTTTCCTTTGATGTCATTGAACATTGATCTTTACTAGACCATTGTCTCAAATTCACACAAGGGGGAAAATCCCAATTATTGAACTCACAACTAACGATTATCCACCAATAATATTAAGAAGAATTGGAAATAAAATAGCCGATAAAATGTATTTCAAGTTAACGTGTCGAACGACGAAAGCGTTCAACCATTCATAAACATTATTTTTCCAATCAAAATTTTCTTTTACCCACAAGAAATGTGAATGAAGAACTTAACGAAAAGGCATCACGGCTAATAGAAGAAGCCAATAGCTTAATTGTACGTTGCAGTGATGTTAAACTGACTGTTTCTGACAGCATAATGTGACATTGTCGGTCGCCACGCCAATATCTGACCAACCATCAACAGTGGAAGCCTCACAGCCAAAACCAAATGTCTCCACAGCGGTAAGAACTTGTTAACCCATCAGAATCTGCCTTTGGATCAACATTCGATATTGGCTAGCATGGCAGTTCCTTCAGTTTTTAGGTGTGAATCGTGACCCATTTTATATTCATTTAAGCACCTACACGATTCCGGGCTCACACAACTTTAGGTGGAAGCTTTACCTCACCAATATTATCTTTATATTGCAAAGTATGTTGACGTTTGGTGGTGTATGTGTAATTCGCCAACTCAACCTTTTTTGAGTGATATTACACTTGCCGGTTGATCACTTCGTTGCTTGGTGACAGTTCGCATAATCCTTCAGATGCTAATCAGACTTCATTGCGGTCCGCAGTGATGAAAGAAAGTATGCGTTTTGTCAAGCAATCTTCGCCACTCACACTTCACGTCCTTTTCTCATTCTCGGCTCCCGTATCGCTCTTGTGCTATTTTTATACTTCAGGTCAAAAATGCCTTCACATTAACAGCCACAAACCAACTTACATGCATTTAAATCTTAAAGTAAGGTAGTGGTGGTGAGGACACTGCTATGTAGGGAAGAATATACTCTTTTACATTGCACTCAATGTTTAAATTGACCCACAACTACCGCTACCGCAACTGTCAGCACACAAGTTGCTATTTACAGATTATCGAATCAGCGTTCCTTACCCTGGTCGCGTGTGTCTCATTTATCATGCATTCAATAACAACGAAACTGTTTCAACAATCTAGGAAGCTGACAGTTGCGGTAACGTTTCAAATGAGGATCACTTGCCTGAGGTGATTTCTAAACTCGGAACGAACGCGAAGACCCGGTACCTAGTAGCAAAAGTGCGTGTACTGGAGGAGGAGAATGCGAAGCTTCAGGTGGAGGTTCGCTCTTCGGTGAGCGCTGCACTAACAACAGTAATTCCTTTTTTTGACGTCGTCTCAATTAATCCACATCGCCTACTTTCAGCATGACGAAATCGCAAAACTCTCAAGTCAGCTGCAGGAGGTGAGTCAGGAGAGGGCCCAGCTGCGGCGTCAGCTGACACAGAACTCCTCCCACCTCGAGCGTCTGCGTGTGGACGTGGATGAGGCGAAGCGGCGCACCGAGACCCTGGCGCTAGAGAAGACGTCCATGGAGCGCGAGCTGGAGGTTGGGCGTCGTGAGAGGGAGAAGGAGAAGGCGGGTGCCCGGGCAACCGACGCCAAGCTCCAGCGTGCTCTGGACGAGTCCGAGCGGCTTCGTGGTGACCTTGAGCGGGCTCGCGCCGATGCCGACGCGGCAAGGCGTCAGACGGAGTCGCTAACCAACGAGAATCGACGCCTGGAGCGACAAAAAGCCGAGCTTATATCTGGCTTCAAGAAGCAAATGAAACTGATTGATGTACTTCGACGACAAAAGGTGTGTGCGTAGTCACTGCTGCCCAAAGTGACTCTCCAAATAGAATTCTCGAACCGAATCCTCCTAGGTCGCCAATTGTGGTTGAAAGCTCAGCTGTTTATGGTTAAAACGAATTTGATCTCTTGACAGTCCACTGGATTTGGCACACGTCGAGTATCACTTGCTTATGTTCTCCCCATAACCCGCAAATTCACCGTTTAAAACTGGCGCCTTTTGCATTTCTAGATGCTAATAGAAGCCTCACGGGCACTGAAGTTGACCGAAGAGGAATTCTTGAAAACGTTGGACTGGCAAATTGGTTGACTGTGTCGAATTCTCCCGCCTCTCCGCACTCCCTTGTCTAATCGCATTCCTCTACTTATTACACCATGCATATACCTATATCCGCACATTATGCGTATAATCTTTATTGGTAAATATACTCTATACTGGATTATGGCCTGCTGTATTTTTCGGTTCTTATTGACGTGTGTCGTGATGGGATGTTGTTGATAGTCGCCTCTGTGGTTAACCGCAAATTTGTGAGTTCAAATACACCCTCAAAAAGACATATGAGAGTTAAAAACGTGCCAAAGGGTTCTTCACACGCGTGTCTTGGTTCTCGCATAAATTGAAGCATGTCACACACTAAGTCCGTATTTAATTGCTTTTCCTGTGTACAATGTGTTTTTGTAAGGCCCGGGTATCCACCAAACTCAACTATTGCGAATGATTCCGCAGCAAACATTTCCGGTCTTGCCTTCCCCTGAAATTCTAGAATTGATCTGGTCCCATTTGCGACCGTTTCTGAACTCTGGTGCCCTTGATTGAGCAAAAACACCGCTATTCTGACGCCTCCTGTGATGTTTGTTGTTAGAGTAATGTGCAACAGCGGTGTCGGCGACACTCCAACGGTGGACCACTTGTCCTCCCTGCCCCCACCTCCACACCCCCCCGGGAAGCTGGTGCGACAGGGCGCCGAGGCGCGCATCTACGCGGTGCCCGACGGTCACCTCTCGTCGCTGCCGCAGGTGTCGTGCATCGTGAAGGAGCGCTTCGTGAAGACGTACCGCCACCCGGCGTTGGACGCGTCGTTGTCGTTGCAGCGGATGCGCGCTGAGGCTCGCCAACTCGTGAAGTGCCGTCAACTCGGCTTGCCGGTGCCGGCTCTACTGCTAGTCAACATGGCACGTCGACAGCTCTGGCTGGAGGACGTTTGCACACCGCACGGGATGTCTCTCGGTGATTGGCTCCGTGCTCTGCTGGATACCACAGCGGTGGATGCTCTGGGCAAGCAGGAGCACCTCGACAGAATGGCTCTAAAGTTGGGCCAGCTGTTAGCGAAGATGCACGCCAACAACGTCATCCACGGAGACCTCACCACCGCCAACATCCTGGTGCAGATGGTAAGGGGTTGTGATCTTGCTCGAGGTTTCGACTGCAGTTTTCTCCCATGTGTGTGTGTGTGACTTTGTCGGCGTTTTAGGATGACCCAGAGAACAAGTTCTCCAACTATCACCTCTACCTAATCGATTTTGGGCTTTCCTCGATCAACCACCGTACCGCGGCTAACTTCCACGACGAAGAGGTGGCAGTAGACCTCTACGTCCTCGAACGAGCCTTGATTAGTTCGCTGGCGACTAGGACCGATGACGTCAGCGAGGAGCCAAAGTTTTCCTTCACGCCAGAGGGTTTCTTTGAGTCACTGATTGCCGCCTATACGGAAGCCTATCCGTTGGAGGTCGTGCGTAGACCCTTCGATCCAACGCGGACCAGTGAACAGGAGACTGGTAAAAAGAAGCGGCCACGTCAGGATCCGAAATCACGAGCACCCACCCACGAAGACGGCGTTATGGAGGTCAAAGGAGTGCTAAATACTCTTAAGGAGGTCGAAGCAAGGGGAAGGAAGCGCTTGATGATTGGCTAATGTATCAAACTTCTTTTGTAACCAATTAGAAGCTGCTTTTTTGTAATGGCGCTGTCCTCGTCTGGCACGTGTCTGCCTGTTCAGTACACGAATTTCATTCTTTCTGCAACATCTCGCGTCTGAGTTAAAGGGAACAATAACTGTGGGGAGTTTAAACTCACTTAGTTGGAACCTAGTCGTACAAAAACGTTTCACGGTTTTAGGACAACTTCATTGTTAACGCCTTAGATAAGTTGAGCATTCTCTCCAGGAACAGTCGCCGTTACTGGCTTCGTCGGCAGCAAGTTTAGCTATGCAGCGTTGAGAATTGACACAATTCGTTTACGGATGTTTAATCCATCGACATAAGTACGTCATGTGTTGTTGGGACTTCAGAAATTGCGGGTGGGAACCATCTGAGATTTTCATGAAACTACTTGTCAGACCCGCAGACGTCCATTACAAACTTTTAAACAGCCAATCGGCATCGATTACGGATGGTTGTTTAGTCAGCACAAATGTGCCCGAAAGATTGGTGCCAGTAATGTCGGCAGATAACGCCCGCCTTCCATTGTAGCCAATCACAATAAACGTTTACAGATCAATAAACCAAAGCGGAGTCGACCTAAACCTAAAAATTCAACTTTTCAGGAAGGAATACCTCGTGTGGGAGCAGCGGGGGTAAAAACTATGGAAATGAATTTATTAAGATTGTTGGAAACTGACAGAATAACCACCACTGTTGGGGTCTTTTGTCAATTTGAAGTTATCAGTGGAAAGACCAAAGGGTTTGAGCACCATATTTCCCAGTTGCTTCAACTGCTGCATCATCTCTGCCTTCATTTTCTCCTGTTGAGCAGTGATTTTCTCTGGTAAAATCTAAAAACAAAGTAACATTACGCAAGATTTTCGTATACCTACAAAATAATGTAGGTAGTATTTTGTAGGTATGTACCTTAGAGGGTATAACCAAAACACACCCATCAAGCGTCATACAGAGATCAGATAATGCCATGCCATGGAACGTGACAATGCAAATTACAGTTTGGAAGTAAGCCGTCTTAGGCCAGCTTTTAAGTATTTTAATACATGGCATAAATTAGACAATAAAAAGATCCTAAAGGAGCAACAAAACGCAAATAAAACGAAAAACAGGAAATATTGCATTGCCGTTGTTAGGACAACTTACAGCGCAGGCTGCATGAGCTTTGGCGTTATAAGGATCGAGTTTAAGAATGTGTTGGTAGTCCTCAAGCGCCTCAGTTAGACGATCAACTGTCTCGCGAAGATCTGCTCGACGTAGAAGACAACGGACGTAGTCTGGAGATAATTTTAAAGCTTCATCGCAGTCAGTCAATGCGGCATCACGGTTCCCCTATTGTTCAAGGAAATAGGATTAAACAAAAAAGCTGACAAATGCAAAGTAAATTTCAATTCATCTTAGCATAAGACACTGAGGTTTGCATCTGAACAGTAAAACAGGCATCAGTTGTCCAGGTACACAACCACACATACGCAACATAACAACAAAATTACTTCAACAACCTTCTATAGGCACAGATAATTTACCAAGTGGGAATGACATGCAGCACGATTCGAAAATATCTTCGCCCGCTCCTCGGAGAATTTAAGCGGACACTTATCCAGTGCATCTGTGTAAAGTGATAAGGCTTCACCAAATGCCCTTTCCTTAAATTTGGAATTTCCATCTTCTTTTAGGAGAACCGCATCGTTTTTATTTTTCTATATATTCAAGACGAAGAAGAGATATCATACCTCTAGTTCTTCATCCGATAAATTATTTTCATATTCTATTCTATGTTTTAGTGGATCTTCCGTTTCATCTGATCCAATTCCACCATTCGCAGGTTCCTCTTCCTGAATAACTGAAGGTGCAAACTCATCTGATTTGGGAGTTTCCTCAAGGGAGCAGGCATCATAAAATTCCTCATCAATACTATCAATAAATTCATTGTCATCAGCAATCTCATCTAACAACGGATCACTCGAAGACACCTCTGCTAAATGAGTCATGTTGTCAACGCTTATGTAATGTCTAAAACGATAGCCAGTTTGAATATATGGGTTAAATACCACAAATGGTGTTTTTGGAAGGATTAAAAAATATGTCTAGTAATTCAAACAAGAAAAGTGGCAATTTTTAATAATTTTAATTAATCGAAATAATTTTTTAACTAAACACAAACACTACAACAGTTTACATTTTTATTATTTGCATAGATTTTACAGTGTAGAGTTCAAACATATTACTGCAACCTCAAAATTCAAGTGTGAAATTTTAATGCCTATTGCGGATTCGCTACTAGAGGGAATGGACTCAGATGAGTTGTATACTTGCCTTCCAAAATAGACTTTTAGTTATATTTAGCAGGGTTTTGGTCTCTGGTTGTGCGGTACCTAATTTCTCCAGAGTTCAAGGTAATTTAAAGTTCTGAACTCTCTTCCAACTCTCTTTTTTACCCAAAATCTGTTCGCTTGGCTAAAAAACCGTCTGCTCATTGCCAAAAGTGTGCAATTTTTTTATTCGATTACAGACTTTTATTTTACAACCTGTCTTTTCATTAAAATAATGCCAGACCATTTAATCTGCTAATCAAATGTTGTCTTTAAAACCTTTTTTCTAATGCTAACTTGCGTAGCGCACCGTGTTCATTTATGTTTATTTTCTTTTCACTATACTCCTGAATAAACACTTCTCTTTCTGCTGTGTGCCCATAAGCCTCTATGGACCATGAACTCATTCATGCTTGTGCTTGTACCAAAAGTAAATATTTTTTCGATTGCAAAGTTAGGACATTTATTAAAAGAATTAGTTTGCATTGTGTTAAACTTGCACAACAGTGGCACACACGACAAAGCTTACTTCAATTAACAAATTTTAGCGCCTGTGCGTCGCCCGCGCCGATAATGAAATCGTGCTATATGTAACGCAGTGGGCCCTTTTTGGTTTGAGATTACATGCCGGGGACATCAACTGTCAGTAAGGCTGACAGGATTATTCTACGCAAAGTAATGTTATACAAATAAAATCCGTATCCAATTTTTTTAAAACGCAAGCGTATCCTTTTTCAGAAAACCTTCAAATTACACTCATTCCATTTAGGTCGAGTCATTCTAACCCAAAGTGGAGTACAAATATTAAATCCTTAGCGAGGCTGAGGATAATTGTATTAGCCTCTGATCACCCTTGAAAAATCCATAGCCATGAAATATAGACGACTGGTACACCAGAAGAAGCTTTATTGGGCAATTGCAAGCTAGAACCATACGTTAGGCACCATCCATCCAAGTTCACTAAGCTGGCTACGCTGCTTTTTATATATCGCTTTTTACACGGGACTGTCTCTGGGACTGTCTTTATACGCCACTGGAACCCAGGGACAGAGAATTGACTGAGGTCAGCCTGGTCCGATATGTCTGAGCCCTTAAGTTCGCAACACCTCATGATTGAATAACAAGGCCTGTTCGGTTTTGTCATTTTTTTACTGGTGCTCGAGTAATCCACACTTGTGTCCAACGTTGGAAGCTGTCATATTTTCAGTGTTATGACAAGTAGCGGCACACACTCAGCTTAGGAAGACCGTTTATTTGGTTTGATTTAAAAGGATAAGACTTACAAATTCAGAACGGAAAATACTTTAAATCAAATATGGTCTTAAGATGCCTGCAGATTTTCTTCAATGATAATATTTGCAACTTAAAAGCCTTAAGTCAACTGACATCACAACACGAATATTTTTCGTTTATTTTGTCGTTCTGAATTCTAATATCTATATGATTATGGACCTTTGACAAAATTGCAATCTGTAGCCTTGGCCGCCGAAAATTAGCAACCTCGTAAATGTTTATTGATGTCCTTATTATTAAGTTGAAATATTATTTCTTATATAGGAATGTAATGGTTTTCCTAAGGTTTGTTTTGATGCCTACTATCTAACTACACGTAAATTCTGGTCATTTACGTTTCCTAAAATTTAAAAAGCCTTTATGTCATGAGAAAGTTTAAATAGAAATATTATTTTTTTGATTTTCTACAATTTAAAATCAGGATCAAAATCTATTTGCACACGCACTCATGGATATCGACGATAATTAGTCTTTTCTTTATGAGATTGACTTGTTGCTTTGAAAAAAGTGAATATCACAACATAATTGACTGTAAGTTCAAGTATATATGTGTTTGATTCCTTTGCTTTATCCTTGTGTTAAAAATGATAGCGGGTCTCCTTCCCTTCAGGATACGCTTGAATTTGCGGCATATAACACAATTTGATATGGATAATTTTATTATTTAAGTTAGCAAAAAGAGAGACAGTTAATCAATGGTTTATATATTCAAGGCGTTTGTATACATTATTCTGCACGCGCGATTTTAACATGCTTTATCGCTCGTACATCGTCCTCGTTTTCGCATTTTGTATTCAGTCTTTTGTATCAGCCTCCAAATTAAAAACAGTTTTTGCTGTTAACTGTGGAGGTGATGCACATGTTGATAGTAATGGTGTTCGATACGAAGCTGACTCTAACCAGCTTGGCGTAGCTTCCGACTATGGACTTAATTTGATAATGCATCGTGCACACGAGGGAGATGCTCTCTTATATCAAACAGAACGCTATGGAACTTCTACGTTCTTCTATGAGTTTCCTATACCAGCAGATGGTCAATATGTTCTTCATTTAAAGTTTTCGGAGGTCTGGTTTCACCATCCAAATGAGAAGGTACTGTGTGCCTAATACAATGGTCATTTCGTAATTAGTAATCGTGAGTATCATTTATCATGGCTTCATTTACTTCAGGAAATTAGATTTTAGCTGCCTAGTGGTTGCTCATCTTTTTGCTGCCAAGATTAAGCTTACATACCTATGTAATGATTTTCCTTTGGTTTGTTTTGATGCCTAATATTTATCTATACGTAAATTCTATTCATTTATGTTTTATTTAAATTAAAAAGCCCCTTTACTATGCGAAATTTTGAACAAAATATATGATTTATCTAAATTTCAGCAATTTAAAATCAGGAACTAAATCTATTTGCCTAATTTAATGTCCGTTACGTAATTGGTAGTCGCGAGTATCACTTATTATGGCTTCATTTACTTTGGGAAATTGGATTTTAGCTGCCTAGTGGTTGTCCATATTTTTACTGCCAAGATCAAGCGAATGTTTGTTTTCAGTTTTACATTCACCAGTTGTCCAAAATGTTCGCATTTTTGGCGCCATGTCTGCTTCTCCATTAACACACTATTTTTTTGAATGCAATTTTAATTGGTTGCACCAAATTGAATTTAATATTCTTTAAACCAACGATTGTCTAGCTATGAACTCAGTTGAGTTTTTTTTCAGGTGTGTGAAATTTAGCGCATTTTTTCCTCGTTTCAAATGAGGTAAACCTATATACTTAACGTCTCTTGACTTGTAGGTCTTTTCTGTGGAATTAAACAATGGTTTAAGAATTATTGAAGACTTGGATATTTTCCAAACAGTCGGGTTTTCCATAGCTCATGACGAGAACATTCCTCTTACAATTAAAGACAACACCATTTTCGTTGGCGATTCGTCTACTAAACTCAATATCGGCGAGAAATTCAGGATTACCTTCGTAAAGGTAATATTAATGAATCTTATTCTTTGCTACTTTTACAGTCGTTGTTAAAGCATTCAAATGTTTGCGTTATTATAATTTAATGTTTTTTTGGATTTGCTGGCACAGGCTGTCCTCTGCCTACTAAACACGATCGTATGTGTGGCTATGTAGTTCTTTCGTTCATCTAATAAATTGTATACAAACAAATTTTGCATTACGCGGACGCAGATTTTCCTGTATTTAATTTTCTGCTTCTCACAGCCTGCGAATGATCGTTCTTTTTGCAATTTCAACAGGGACATCGCGATAACCCGAAGGTGAACGCCATAGCACTCTTTGAGGGCTCAATTGATGGTAAGACATGCCAATCTGATTTTGTCCTAAAACACACGAACTGGAATGACGGAGGTTAACTCTTTTAGTCTAAGTGTTTTCTGTACTAACCAACCATGTTCCTTAAACACGGACTTCATTTGCAATTGATTTTTAAAATTCCTATCAACAGTGTTTTAAGGGTGGCGCAAGCACTATCGGTGATTGTCCTAGTCCACGTTGCTCCCCTCTACTGTAGATATCCCCAAATTGCCCCCACTTGACTTTGACGACGAGGAGGAGTCATTCATGAGACCACCAATCAGTGACGAGGACACCGAGACGTCGCAACAGCAACCAGTCATCACCAAGCCATCGCGAAAAGCGCCTGTTCCGCCCTCTGTCAGCAGGCCTCCTGCACCAGACCCCTACGCCTCTGCCGACTACTCCACTTATATCCTACCCATCGCAGTCACCGTCGGCACTTTCCTGCCTGCGATCTACTGCCTGTACAGACTCTAGGCACACTTCAGCCACTTATCAGCGTACCTGCCTTTACTACTTGTGCCACCATCCCTTTGTACCTTACCTATCGATTGTTGTGAGCAGCTTTTTGTGATGTCACTCAACTGGGCTGGGCTGCTGATCTCACGCCTTCGAAAGTGGCTGTTAGGGCTAGTAGTTGGCAAGATAGCTGTTGGCCGTCGTTCCATAGTTTTTAATTACTAGCACGGAAACAGCGAGTTAGGGGTAAAAGCGACGCTTGTGTAGTTCGTAGTCCCAGGGAACGCCGGTGCGCCTGTGATACGGCTCATAGATGTCCTCCGGGTAGAATCTCGGTTTGCGCCAATGAGCGTTGAGCATGTTGTCCAGGCAGAAGCTGAGTGCGCGGCTTGTCAGAATGTGCTCATCCCTTTTGGCCACCACCCACGGATTCTTCCTACAGTCAAACGAAGCAAGCCATAAAAATAATCGGGAAAGGCGAGAAAACCTGATCGATAAGCGGGAGTCGGTATTCCTATGCCAAAAGTGGTTTTGTGCACGAAGTTCACTCCTGAATGAACCCACCAATCACTGCTGGGATTCGGTTGCTAAGGCAGCCTAAATTGTAGCTCACTAGGCAACGCACGCGCGTGTCACAGCTACTGCGAGGTTGTGAAATGGCAAAACAGTGCCAATCACACACAAAATGGAATGCGATAAATGAATTAATCAATTTGACTCAAGTTGACACTAACCCTTACGCAACCAGAAAAAAAGCGAGGAAATTGCCGCAGCCAAGTTAAAAAGACGCGCACGAAATTGCCACATTGAATTAGTTTAGGGAACTGCACACACGATTAAAAAATGTCATTTTTTTTATTCGGAACAAGCAAACCATTTTGGCAAAGCAGACAGGCAGTGTTGACCAATAGGAGGACAGAACGGAAAAAGAAAGTCTCCACTTACTTCGTCTGGCTACTAACAAAATATAAGTAGCATGTTTTAGCTTCGAACCTCACCTGTACAAGTGTTTCCTGCGTCCGGCACGCGGATGAATGTAGGCACCCCAGCGCAGGCGCTTGAACCGATCGATAACGACTTTCACGGGGGGATCGTGGGTACCATCCTCGGCCCAGTAGCGCTTTGCCTCCTGCCGCTGAACCCCGCGTGCGGGCTGCACACTGACCGATGTCACTCTAATGCAGACAAAAAATACAATAAAAAAGGGGACGGTAAGGCTAGCGTAACACACAACAAGCAACAACAATTAATCCTAGTAATCTCATAAGAGTCGTTTTACTGATGATTGACGGTTTCGTGAGAGCTTGCAGTCCGACTACGTAATCGCC